>VUQR01001863.1:13703-25360 GCA_015108515.1 Hemichromis elongatus | reverse complement strand
AACATTATAACATACGTCATGAGCCAAAAGCTCTGGACCTTTAGTAAAACAACACAAAAGAAAACCATATTAATAAATGTTTTTTCCCACTGTAAAATTACACACAGCAGGATCACAGCTGATTCATACCAGCACACTCTTCCAACTACAGGATTTCGAGCTGGAGGTCTTCGCCAGTCAAATAGCCTAACTCAAGCCCAGAGATCTTCTGTACTGATATTGTGCAGTTGCTTGGCAGCTCTCCCTTGTTTCATTCTGTGCCAGGGCGGCTTTGTTTGTTTTAAGCATAGCAGAAGGTTCATTGTAGGAATATTAATGTCTTACATTTGCGAAATCTCTGTAAAAATTCACAGTTTCCAATTTACTTGCTTGGACACTACTCAAGTGCAAAATTGAATTCTGGCCCATTCACGTCTTCTGCTACAAGTGTCTGCACTAAGCTGAGCGCAGCCAGCCAGAAAAGACACATTATTGAAATATGTGACAACGCAACCTCATGCAAAGAGCAGATAATGCTGTAAAACTCTCACAGTCTGTTACATCCCTTCTTCATTCTCTTTCTTTCTCTCTCTCTCTCTTTCCTCTTTCGTTCTGTCTTGCTTTTCTTTTCTTCATGAGATGTGATGACAACATTTCCGAACTGCTTTTGGCCTTGACCACAGTTGGAGAGGAGCCACTAAGAAGCGGTGAACCACTCTCTAAAGGAATATTGTTCATCCATTGTAATGCCTCATCACACAGAAAATGTGAAAATGGGGGCAGTGAACTGGCAATGCCACAGAAAAAGAACACCTCTTCTGAGAACAATAGTGCTAACAGTAGAGCCTGCCATCCAGTGCAAGAGCAATGAGTGAGAGTCCAAACAGCGCAGGGTAAGAGAAAGAGAGACAAAGACAAACACAGAAACCTTCTGTAATATGCATCAGTGCATAAGGCAGAAAGAAGCAGAATGAAGCAGAGGGACTTAAACAGCAGTCTAATGTGCAGCCAGATACTAATAGTGCAACAGGAGGAGCGGATGATGCCCACATCATCCAACAACAAAATTCAGGAACTGGAAGCGTAGGTGGCCATAAATGTACACACAGTAGACTACACACACACACACACACACACACACACACACACACACTGACAAGTATCATAGACAAAGACATACACATGGCTGCCCAACCAGTGAGAGGAGAATGTTTTATCTACAATCAGTCACTAAATGAAAATGAGGCTGGCCAGTTTGTAGACCTGGAGTATCAAGGATCATATTGCCAATGCTAAGCCCAAATGCAGATTCAAAAGATTTGTGTAATTGCGGGAGATTTTGGAGGGATGGAATATCAGAGAAAATTGGTGCAGAATTTATTTGGATGAAGACTACTTAGAGAAATTCTAGGTTGGCTGGCTGAGTGAATGTGTGCACATGTATGCAAATACCTGAGACACACAATTATAAGACAGAATAAGAAGCCAGAGAGAGTGAGAAAAGGGAGGGAGGGGATCTAGTAACCATTTCACAAACAGTTTGGCTGAATTTCTGCTTAATTTCCCAGGGGGTCATGAGCAACTTCGCCCCAGCTCCATTGCCATTCTCTGACAAACGTGAAAAAGGAAACAAAACTTTACTTTCTCTTTCATCCGTAAAAACACTCCTCACTGCTACACAGTCAAATGAAAGCCATGTTGCCACGTAGGACTGAACTGTGACATGCAGGCTGGGCTCGGACCTCCTCGATTTCAGTCAGTTTGTGACCTAGAGCTCCTTCTGTTAGATGCCAGCCTTTCTTCACTAGAAATAATTGAGAGACCCTTTAGGTGGAGTACAAGTGCCATCCAAGATAATGTCTCAGGTTTCCCTCTTTTGCTTCGCTGACAGCGCTGACAGCCCTGCCTGCGCTGCCTATCGACTTACACCCAATCCAAAAGCTCCCTCTGTCCCCATCTGCCTCACCTGAAGGCTTACCAGAGGAGAAGAAAAGAGGATTTTCACTACAAAGAAATGAGCTCGTGGTCATACAGATCCAAATCCTACAGTGACCGGTGCTGTCAAACATCCTTTTGAACATAAGCAGCCTCAAAGGAGAAAACAAGAGGGAATGACGCTTTGCTACATTTATTACTTTTCACCAGATGCTGCACAATTGGAAAATTAAGACATAATGCAAACAGACAAAAAACAGCAAAATCGCTTAACTTTTGTCAAAGTGCATTTTGAAGTCTTATTAAAGCTAAATCAGCAACACAGCAAAACCTAACAAGATTTATTGAAAAATAGCCTTATGGAAGCATAGCTTTAAGGTTTCAAGCAGTGAATCGCATGCTTGCAAAGACTGCACACTTTTGCGATAAAAAGGACATTTCATTTTGATCACAGCCACAGATCGTTGTCTTTGAATAGTACTGACAAGGACATCTCCAAATGATGATCGACTATAAGTGAGCAAAATTCGTGAAACACCTTTTTCGTTTCGTGGAAGTAAAATAATGTTAAATTGACTCAGTTTTATAATACAATCAGACAAATGCATAAATAAATACATATACAAAAACACGAAAAACTACTCGCCTTCACCTTTCAGATTAAGTCAGGTCCACAGGAATGTAGAGCGATGCCGCAGCTTTACAGGAGCGTCTGTGTGATACAGTGCAGGTGGTAGCGCCACAGTCAGGGAAGCTGAACCATCCAAGAGACGCGTAAAAGCCCCGCGAGTCCGAGGAATTTCTGTCAGACAGAAGACAGAGTCTGTGTTGTTTCGCGTTCAGTGCGCCTGGATGCAGAGACGTGTCCTTGCGTCTTTCGGGGACTTGTCGAAGCAGCAGCCGCGATGAGTGGATGAGCGCCAGCCAGAGTGGTGCTCACCTCTCCAGCAGCTGAGCGCTACTGAACAAAAGAGTGCTCCGCAGGCTCTCTATTCAAATAGCAGGAGAGAGGGATGAACGAAGATCGGGGGTGCTGGTGGTGGGGTGTGCGGAACGAAGGGGAGGAGGATGATGTGTGAGTGTGTGTAAGAGTGTTGGGGAGCGGGGGAGCCTTTGGCGTTAAGATTGATATAAAGATCAGAAGTTTGTGCTTCGAGCATCTCTTCAAAACCATCTAATGTAACGCACGTAGACCGCCTGACACGACGTGTGGTTGCTTGTAATAAACCCAGGCACGCAACAATCACAAATCCATTAGTCATTATCTGTTCAAGCGATTTATGACAGGCGGGGAGGGAGTGGGTTTAGTTTAAGACGTGATTTGGCATCTCTGTCCTACTGTAGGCCCCCACAATCCCGTTTGGCCTTTGTCTGAGCGCTCTAATTAATGACCTTAGGGATAGAATTACCTTGTTTGGCAGCGTAGCAGTGACCCCAACCTGAGATTTACTTGCAATGGAGCGAGCTTAGGCTATCAAATTGGATTAATGCCCAAATTGCCAAGGATTTAGTTGGCAGGCCTAAGCGGCAAACGTTGAATCAACATTTTTCACATAAGAGCAAATCTGACATGGACATATAGCGAAGCTTGCTGGCTTTCTACCCTGCACTATATAAAGTCTGCGCAGTGGGAGTTTAACATTAGCATAATTACCGTGGTGCTCGTAAAATAATAAAAATAAAAACGGTCATTTGAAAGAGTTTGCAAAAGTGCCGCTTGTATACATTCATGGGGAGTTTGAAAGGCCCACTGTTTTGTTAAAGAATAATGATCCCCCGTGAGACCAGTGCGGGCAGGAAGATTAAGGCATTGTTCAGCAGAGTTGTATAATTTAACTGGGGCAGCTGGAATTTTTTGTTGATTTTACACGTATGTATATATATATATATATATATATATATATTTTTTTTTTCTATAGGCAGAGTGCGTTTTTACCACATGCCCCCAGTATTCTTGGCTGTTGTAAAAAAGGGTCGCTAATGGAGACAGTCAGCCTCTAAAGACTAAAGGCGCTGTCCGTGGTGCTGAAGCTTTTGAGCGGCATAAAGTGTGAATATATAGCACTGGGGTTACTTTGTTTGCGCTTATACTTGTGCCCTGTGTCTGCCTTCACTCTGTCTTGAAAGGGGAAAGTGAGCAGCTCATGTTGGACTTGAAGGTAGTAAGTATTAAATGACAGTTGCTTTTACTGAAACACAAGAATGAGATAACGCTTAATTCTATACATGTTTGCTCAGAACGATGAAAACCAGTACAGCACACTGGTAGCATACATGTTTTGTGTAATAAGCATGACACATATAATACATTTTGTTTATCCTGCTATGCTTGTGCTAATCAATTCACTGTTTGCTGGTTGTATCTGTGGAAAGGATGCATGGCGGGGCTATAGTTTAGGCTGCTGCTTAGATTTAATGACATAATATTAAATTATTGGCATTACCAAAGCATGATCACGTGTCTGCTCACCAGAGCACTTATAAATCATTATCATGCCACAAATATCAAATTCATAGTGAAATGATGTATATCATCTTTGCTTTAAAATGTTTTTCTAAGTTGTGAAGACTTAAATCGATATTTTTTTACAAAAAAAAAGAAAAAAAAGAAAAAAATCTTTAAAGGTTTCTCCACGGCTCACTTTTTGCCTTCCATTTGAGTCACACATCTCCCACAAAAGACACCTTGAAATTCAGCTCTTAAAATCATCACACAATGATCAATATATCATAAAACAGACTTCATATTTATATAACTTTATATTTGTATAACTATGCATGTGACAAATAAAGAATCTTGAATCTCGAAATATTTAATCTCATCAGACACAGCCAAAAGTAATGTCTTTCCTTTTACACCAGACCATTACAGCTGTCTATTCTTATAGTTAATGTTAAGTGTAAATGAACATAAGCAAAAGAAATCTTTGATTTATCGTTAAATTCTATTTTTATGATTAATGTATTACATCAGCTGAAGTTACTCTTGACCCATTATCACTTTCTTTTACCATTTCTTAGTTATTTTCTTTTTCATCAGTGGGTGGCTGTACCTCAGAAGGAAGAGTGGGCTATCTCCCAAATCAGATGGTCAGTGTTTAAATTTGGTCTAAACCAGCTCCATAGTACTTCCAGCATATATTTTAAAAATAGGCATTAATTACTAATTATAGCAGAAGCATAACAAGGTAAAGTTAATAGGAAAAAGAATTCTTCGATGGTACTTAAAAAATACTTCATGCTGACCCTAGCTGCTGTTTGCCATTATGTAAATACTTTGCAGACAAAGTATAACTTGAAATTCAGTGAAGCTGTCAGCAGGTTCAAATGCCTCCAGGTCTTTTGGATGGTTGCTTTAGAGGAAAGGGCCATGAAACTACAACTTGCCTCAACAGAAGTGTTATTCCTAGCCAAGGGAGCAACAAAAAGGCCAAAGAACATAAAGATGCAGACAAGACTTATCCAATAACCACAAGTGTTATATATTCGGGAGCTAGCCCCCTGAGTAATTAAAAATTGAGCAGCATCATAAAGCATATCATAAAATATATGATAAAATAAAAGCCAAGCTTGAGACTTTGGAAAATATATATGTATAATATATATGTATTATCTTCTTTTAGTCACTTGTAATACTGCAGCGTTGAGGAGAGACCAGAAAAAGACACTTAAAAAAAGAATTGGGAGGTTATGAAGTGACTGTGAGAGAAATGCTCAAATTAGAATTAATTTTTTTTTAATTATGTTGAAGTAATTTTCATAATTCAAAAAGGATCAAAAACTGTAAGATACCTGATGAAATTCATAAGCCTTGTTTCTGTGCATCAAAGTCAGCTCGTTCACTATAAATATGATTCTTTTTCTTGAAATTATTTTTATTCATTCTCAACTTACATTCAAACAGCCATACAGCAGATTTTATTTGCAGTATTATTGTGAATATCATTGGATATCTGAGTTGATGAAAAAACACGAGGGGCAATGCTAACGATCACTGGCAGAAAAAGACTTAACTCATCACAGAGCAAATCATCTGATGTTTACGGACAGGTTGCTGATGGCATAATAGCTGTACTGTGGGGATCGCTGAAATCCTCGTCCTGTTCAAAGTAGCGCTCTTCAGATAATGCTGGCTATGTGCCTGAGACTGTCCTCAGCTTTAAACAATGGTTGAAGCCAGGCAGACTCTCCAGTGAGTTTGACACCAAAAGGACTGCAGCACCACCCTGAGCCTATGCTTATCAGATCTCCTCATATCCAGACTTTTCAAAAGGGCAAAATCCTTTGAAGAGTTCTGATGATGATGTTGGTGATTGAGATGATGATGAAGGCTACCGAGACAGTGCTTTCTTACTCCCTGTTTTTTTTTTTAATCTTTGCCTCTCTGCCTTTCCTGCTTCTCTGTTTCCCTGAAGGCAATCAAACTACAAACAAGAGAGTAAACAAAGAAACGGTTTATATCGATCCCTAGGCTTTATAGCTGTGGGTAAATGTGTTTATCTTCTGTAGCTACTACATTATACTTAGATTAAATACATATTTGATGGGGCGAGTGGAGCAATGAACAATGCACTGCTTTGAAGCATCCTCTGGCAAGAGTTTATTACATTTTGTTAATACCTTAATTAGGCAAAGCATGAGAGAAATTAATCCCTGGAGAACTGGCTTCTTAAAACATTGTCCAGCCACCCCTGAAACCCAAAGGAATAATTAGACAGAGCAGAGAAATGCGTTCGTCCCTGAGAGGATTCTGGGATAAAGTTTACCTCCTAGTCTTTGACAGGGACTGGGCTTTTGTTTGCACACAGATTTAACTCTGAGAGGCGTAACAATCAAGAAGCACAAATCAGCTTTAATGACAACAACACCGTATTTTCTATCCCCAGAAACTCGTTGAAAAACCATACTGTATGTGGGTGAGTGAAGTCAACACAAAGAAAAGCCATCGTATTTCAGTTTTAATTAACAGAACGTATATTTGTTTGGCAATTAAAACAAACTGATTGAAGCTTGTTTTCCTGCTATTGAGGGAGATGAAATCAGGAAAAAGGTCAGCAGACATGCAGACGCCCAGGCAGACTTCTGCTGGTGAAGCTTTGTGCTCATTGTTGTTTTCCCATCTTAAATAATTTGTCCTCTTTATAGTCTCAATCAGATACAACAAATGTGTGTTTAAACTCTGACCCAGAGTGCAAGATTACCCAGTGAGCTACCCTCATCTTTAAAACAGTTACTTGAATGCATCGGTGACTCCATCTGGCTATAAATCAAAGGGTCTGTTACACTCTATACCTCTTTTTGCATTCAGTCAGCTTTACATCTATAACACTAAGAGCTACCATTTTACATATATTTAACATTAAGTCCCAGTGAGATTAAAATCCCCTTTATAAGATAGCCCTGGCCATTCTACCTACACAAAATAAACTGTAGTATGTATATAATGATAGGCAACAATCCACAAAAACCCAGCTATTTAAATTCAGCAGCCTTATAATAAAACCAACCAAAACCATCTTTTATGTCATTACTCATTATGCCTTTAATTTAACAAATCAACATTAATAAACAACATTAGATTCCAGGATCATCCATTCGACAATTAAACATGAGTACAAGTTATTTGGATGTGTTACAACTTTGCCAAGGTCTGGAGAAATCAGCCAGACTGTTACCTTTAGATGAGGGGAAATTTGCTTCTGATGTTCAAGAACCCAGCAACCACCCAGGTTGAAGCCTGTCATAAACTGGAAACCACTGGAATACCAACACCACTGTCCACAGTGAAACCAGTTTTACATCACCCTGACCCATGAGGGTGCTCGCCAAGAAAGAAGCCCTTACTTGTCACTAGTCATTAAAGATGTATGCTGTACAATCGTTCCATCCTAGAAAAAGAAACGTTTCAAGAAACCATTTAATGCCTCAAATTACCAAGACATTAATGCCCATGATAAATGTAAATTTATTACCATAAATGTATTAGGTCAGACAGCTGCTCTCATTATTCATTCTAAGCATTTTGCAATCTTGCAACACAATGTCTCTCTATACAAAAGACAGTGTTAAGTGCAAAAATAATGTTGCATAAATAAATGGTCTAGATCAGGGGTGCCCAATCCCAGTCCTTGAGAGCTATTGTTCTGCAGCTTTTAGATGCGTCCCTACTCCGACACAGCTGAATCAAATGGTTTGATTACCTCTTCAGCATGCCGTCAAGTTTGGCAAAGGCCTCATAACAAGCCATTCATTTGATTCAGGTGTGTTAGAACAAAGATGCATCTAAAAGCTGCAGGATGGTAGCTCTCGAGGACTGGGATTGAGCCCCGTGGTCTAGACTGACCTGTTTGGCAGGCTGATTTTGGCCTATGTGCCATATTTTTAACATCTACGCATTCAAGTAAAATTGGTGAATGCTCAGACCAAATTAGGGGATTACCAAGTTCAGCAGGTTGTGTTCTCTCTGCTGTAACAACATTATAGTTTCCTGCAGCTAGCAATGGTAACAAATCACAATTAATCCCCAATGATTTTGTTGCATTGAGTTTAAAGTTGTTTAACAGAACACAAACGTTTTGCGCAGCCAACCTTGGCATTTTCCTGCTCCTAATTATGCAGAGAAATCATCGCATTTAAATGGTCATAGTGATGGTTGAAAAACAAATTTAATAAGTTACATAAGCATCCTGACAAACTGATGCTAATATTTAGAATTGTAATATACAAACTCCCACCAGCTGCATTCATTTAAAGAAAGCTGAAAGTGATGCACATCCAGCCTGAGTAAACAACCAAGTGAAAAGTGGAGGAGGCAGTGGTGGGTTTTATTGTGTTTCAAGGCATCTGTATATGTAAGAGAGTGCATGAAAAGACTTGATGCTGAGTGCATTCCACATTAAATCATTTTCCATCAACAAATTCAAACATTTCAAGATTTCAAAAAACCTCATTCTTCCTGTAACTGAAAGTATACACACACACGTACACAGACTAGCAACAGTACACAGGTCGCAATAGTGATTTGGCCTTAAGCTTATTTTATGTTTGTGTTGTTTGTTTTGTTTTGTTTTTTCTGGATAGCTTGTCTCCTGAGGGCCAAACAAGGTAAGAGAGAAAGCAACTCAAGCTTAAACATACAAATAAAGGGCGCACACACAGGTAAAAAATCCGGTATAGCAAGGTTAGTAAATGCCAATCAAATCATTACTCCTTGGTCTATTAGCTTATTACTATTTAGACAGTACTACACCTTCACATATAAGTAGAATAAGAGAAATAAGAAGGTAGGAAAAGGTTCCAGGGCCCAGTTGCCAATAACTCTTTGTTCTGTTTTGTTTATTTGGCTTTCTAAGTCATTAGACAGCATTCAAGATAGGCTCATTGGTAAGTGGCTAAACAGAGGGAGGGAGGGAGTAACAGTGTATGTGTGTCTGACAAATAGAGAGGGATATTTGTGTGTGTCATATGTCAGGGTCACCATTGGTGCCAATCCAGGTCCTGCAGCTTACTGACCCAGAAATGAACGACACTAGCACTAAAAGACTATCAGCAAACTGCACTCAGTCATTTGCCATCATTGAGAACGACTGCCTGCATGACGGTTTAAATTACCTAATGGATGAAAATGAGAACTCAGGATGGTCGAGGGAAAGGGATAGGAGGAGGAGAGGGAAGACAGACAAAGAGAAGGGTGATGCTGGCGGGGTTTGAGACAGCGGCACCAGGAGAGCTGTTAGGCACTGAGGAAAAAAAGAAGAGTCAGCAGACCAGAGAAGCTGTAAATGAGGGAGTAATGAAGCCATGCAGGTGGGGGCAGGTGATCTATAATAAATGAAGGTGAGAGGGGAGGAGACAAGAGGCTGTTAGGTGGGCTTTGCTTAGCCTATTATAAACAGACAGCCAATCAGACAATCTCTGACTGACCCTGATGGAAGGCAGGGAGCAAGAAAGGTTTGGTTTGATGTTTAATGATGTTCCCAGTATAAGCATAACACAAAGAATACATGTGCTTTCTTGGCAGCCAGAATCTAGCGTTTTCCTGCTAATGTATTTTATTGGTATCTGTTTTTGTAGGGTCGTGGCAGAGAGGACATAATAAAGGAAAAGGGTCAACATATTAAAATAAATAAAAGCTGAGATAAAGACCACTATGTACAGATTCAAATTTCACATCAGAGTTTAAACAAACATATCTGAGCCAGCCTACACAGGTTTTATTTTTACTGACCTCTTATATTGTTCACTTTTAATTCGTTCAATATCTGCTGTTTTCTCTTAACTACCAGTTAGTATTGCTGGCTATAGTAAGAATACAGTAAACACAAAGTGTATAAGCCCTATCAGTTTACAACTCAAATCCAAAAAATCTGATTAAAAATAGCAGCATGTGGTCCATGAAGGATGCCCCTGCAGCATTAAACCTGCAAAATCATAACCAGCAGGGGCCAACTCCTCTGCTTGCAAAAAGACATCCACTTATATAGAAGCCTATGAGCCCTACTTTTCTTCTACTTCTTGATTTATTACCTCAGTAAACATTTTCATAATTAGTTTATGGTAATGGTAATTTCAAGCCTTCTTCATTACAGGATATTTTTTATTCTATAAATAATGCTCACACTGAGGGTAAAATAGACTATATAGAAGGGTATGCTTTGTCCTCCATCTGTTTCTGGGTTCCCAGCAGACCTATTCCTTGCTGTTTTTCTTCTTCAAAAAAATCAAGATACTGACATTAAATCTAAGGAAACTTAAACTTTAAAACTGAAGTGCACAGACCAATGGGTGATGTTACGTTGACTGCATTCACCGTTTAAGGAAAACACAGGGCTTAAATACAGAGAGGGAGCAATAATCCAATCCAATCTAATCCAATCCAATTTTATTCAGAAACAATTTCAAACAACTGCATGATTTGATCAAAGACTGTATCCTGGGACCGAATTACAAACTTTTACGGGAGCCACTAAGGTTAACAGCACCATTAGCATTGATAACAATAACATTTTCTTCTCTAGAGAACAAAATATCTTTAGTTGCCTTCATTTCTTTGTACATCTTGAACCTATGCTATCACTTCCTCTTTAAAAGGTGCCAATGTCATCCAAGCAACACTTAAATCCAGAACACCTGGACAAAAACATTAGGTAGGTCAAATGCCAGTTTTACAGTTTCTTTACAAAATATCAGTAAACTGCGGTCTGAAATAAAAAATGAAAATATCTATAATCAATAAGCATTTTTTAGCATTTAGTGAAGTGTTCAC
The DNA here is from genome assembly GCA_015108515.1 of Hemichromis elongatus. Classification (NCBI taxonomy): domain Eukaryota; kingdom Metazoa; phylum Chordata; class Actinopteri; order Cichliformes; family Cichlidae; genus Hemichromis; species Hemichromis elongatus. The sequence continues at coordinate 14,181 of VUQR01001863.1, read as the reverse complement.
AAGAACTTACTGCAAATGTTCCATATTTTAGCTCATTATCTAGAAACTTACCAACTACTTCATTAGGTACACCTGTTCAACTTCTTGTTTGCACAAACACCAATCAGCCAATCACACACCAGCACATCAGTGCATTTAAGCATGTCCAATAGAAATGGTCAAGAGAACTGTGAAGTTCATATCAACCATAGAATAAGGAAGAGAGATGATTTAAGTGGCTTTGAACTTGGCATCGTTGTTGGGGTCAGACGAGCTGGTCCAAGTATTTTAGAAACTGCTGGTCTGTTGGGATTTTCCTGCACAATAGTCTGTGGGGTTTACAGAGAATGGTCTGCAAAGCAGAAAACATCCAGTGATTGGCAGTTTTCCAGGGGGAAACCAATTCCTTGTTGGTGTCAGAGATCAGAGGATGTTCTAAATACGGTACGCAGATGTGGATTTCTAGATACACAAACATCAAACTTTGATGCAGATAAGC
>VUQR01001862.1:0-10957 GCA_015108515.1 Hemichromis elongatus | reverse complement strand
GTGTAAGGAGGGGGGGGGGGGGGAAGGGGGGGATGAGGAGGGTTTCTCTTGGTTAATGAGGGGTCAGAGGTCAAAGGGCTGAGCGACAGATAAAATATGAAGATTCTTCTTCTTTTGTTCAGTGACGACAGGAAGTTCAGAGTCTGAGGGAAAATAAACGAAGAGGAGAAACATGTTGTTTAAAGCAGGTGAGTTGGATCAGCTAACATGAACCTTACCTGTGACAGGTGATAAGTGCAGCACTTATCACCTGTATATCCAAAGGACATTCTAATCAAGGACTTTTGACCTGTAATGGATTATTTTTGTGTTGCATTGACGCTGCACTCACAGCAGCGTCAATGCTGTGAGGCTGTGAGTTACTGTGAGTAAACTGTCAGTTACGTGTAGTGTACTGCACAGAAATGCCACCAGGGGGCAGTAAGTGCTGGTCTGCTGAGCTGAGAAAGCAGGAAACACCTCAAACCGCCATTGTGCCATCAGCACCACCAGCTCATGTATCATCGGGCTGTGTTGTTACTCACTGACTTTTCTTGTTTAAAAGGGTGTTCGCATTTAGACGAGTTAACTGGTCTAAAAGTAAAGAACCGATCCAGCAGTTCAACCTGCATCTTTGGAGAAGTCAGACACAGCTGATTTTCCTAAGTAACCACTAGGGGGTGTCCTTTTTTCAGAAAGTGCAATCAACTGTGTCGAAAAGAGAGAACGCACCCTGATCGAACGAGAATCATTATCGCCCTGCTTCCCCAAAACTCTGCCGATTAATCTGCAGCTAAAACTCACCATCACCACTCTTTCCTCCGGTTTAAATTAAATACACATAGTTTTTCTCACCTACTGTGCAGCTTGCTCAGTCTGTTCTCCTCCTGCATTTGGTTTTTGGAGTTCAGTCTACAAATCAGAGAGAAAAGAGGTCAGCACAACAAATCCATCCAAAGCTGCATTTCTCCCCAAAACAGCAGCATTAACAGAAAACTAATGACATGAATAATGTCCATAAAAGTTTGCTGATGTAAAACAGATCAATATAGATGTTAAACCGCTTGTTTTTGGGAGAAATGAAACTTGATTTGCAACAATCAGAACGACAGCAAGGTGCCGAGTGTTCAGAAATCCAGAAAAGTAAGAAGAAGCCAAAGTTGAGCGAAGGTGAAAGAAAAACCAATGTTAGCCCCTGTAAACAACACACTGAGTTCATTTGAGATCATTTTGCTTTTTGTAGCTTCCTCGAGAAAACTTGGCTACATACGATTCGATACATGAGGAAATATATTTCAGTTACACGCAGTATGTCGTTTTCTTTGCAGGGTGCAGTTGTCAGTTGTGGTTAACAGAATAAAGAGCAGCATCATGCAGGTTCTCCTGTTAGTTTGGTTATTCATCCTCAGCTTTCAGCCCAGTTTTTGCTTGAACACTTTTCATGCAAATTAAATGGATTTTTTTGTTATGTCATAGAAGCAGAGATAATATTTACTGTCTGATCCCCTCTAACACGTCTATACTGCCACCACCGTCACAGCACCCATACAGCTTTACATCAAGCCCAGTTCTCAGAGTGTGATTGTGAGTATTAAACTGGAAATACTGGGACGTCTTTAGGGGACAAATGAAAGGTCCGAGGGGATCATTAAGGCTGTCAAACTTTCTATTTCAAGTTTTCTAGATTCTACAGTTTTTCTTGTAAATATGCTGTTTTTCCACATTACTTTTCCTTTGTTTCCATATATCTGCAGGTCATTTTGCTGTATGTTAGCTGCCCCCCTCCCCCCCTTTAAGTTTACAGTGGTTTTGGTTGGTATTTTGGTATTTTCCTCGTCCAGGACCTTATTTGTCTGTTTTAACTTAACGCGCGGTCACAGCTGGAGGACTTCATCTAAACTTTTTACTGATGTCCATGAAATCTTTCAAATCTGGTTTTGTCTGATCTGAAATGTCTGATTTATGAAGCTGTTCGATGTCAGATAATCAGGCAAGAAGCATCATGCCACCCTTCCCCCTCAACCAATCAGGCACCTCCTCAGCCACTGGCTCCGCCTCCTCCTGTATAAATCCAATAACCAGAGAGTTGTAAATGACAAAAGACCGAAAGAAGTTATAAACAAAGACAGATTATGTGAATAATCACTGCATGAATGCTGAACAAATGATTTGGGCTCAGTAGACAGCACATGTAGTAATGAGCATAACGAACACGCTTTATGTGAAATTATAAAATCCTGTTACAACTTGTAAAATTTGGTTTAGAAATATTTTCTTTAAATTTGTTAATGTGCAGAGCAGAAGTTCAATTAATAAATTACAGACACACAAACAGACAGTTGACGTCACTCACCGTGCTAACGAATCCCGTTGCCGCTGCTGCGTTCTCCACCCCCTGCACCGTTGCCTGGGCAACCTCATTGGCCCCAGTAACAGCGGTGTCGGCCACGACGTTAGCCTGTTCGGTCGTCTTCTGAGCGACTGGAAGACAGGAAGCCGAAAACAGGAAATAAATGTTTTTTTATTGTTTATGTTTTAAAATAAATGACAGATGAATTTACAAACTCATCAATGAGTTCAATTCTTGCTTGCACCACTTCATAACTTCAGGATAGTAAGTTTGATGCAGTTTGTACTGCAGGTGCTTTACCTGTGTTCACACCTGTCACAACTCCCTCCATCGTCTTGCTTCCTGGAAAAAAAGAAAGAAAGAAAACATTCATGAAAAATGCAAAAATCAGAAACGGGAGTTTCACTCGCGTTGTGTTTATTCATATCATTAGTTATTATTCATCCCTGGCTGTCTTCCACAGCGCGCCGCCCCTCCCTCAGCCAGGTTCTTCCAGAGGTTTCTTCCTCTTGAAAGGGAGTTTTTGCTCCCCACTGTTGCTGAGTGCTTGCTCATAGGCGTCTGTTTGTTGGGTTTTTTCCATAACACAACGCTTTTTGAGTTTTTGCGCTATAAAAATATAAAATTAAGATGATTAAATTCACAAACAGTGGTTGGAAGCTGTCTTTGTGTGTTCTCATTGGCCTTTGCTGATGGGTTCATTATAATGTTCATTTTCACATCAGCACAGCAGCATAATCACAGCATAGTGTTCATGGACCTGATTTTAACACTTTGGATTTCAAACCCTTCCTGCTGTTTCCAAAGATTAAAAAAGACTTTAAAGAATCAGTCCAAGGCTGTTAGAAGCAACCAGACAGTGGGAAGCTCTCACCTCTTTAACCTTTGTTATAATCTGTTAACATGTTTCATGAAAAAGCACCATGATCAGATTCAGCTGGTTTGCATGGATGGAAAGGATGATGATCGTTTATTGGTATAAAGAAAAAGCCATTAGCTGACAGCAGCCAATCTGCAGCCTCGTTAATTATGCATCATCTTTGCGTCTTTGAGCCTCGTCCTTCCTGTAACTGCTCTCATGTGCAGCAGCCTCAGCTTCAAACATCAGCCCTGCTGGGAAACCTCGGCCAAGTTTCCACAGTGTTTGTGTGAGATCAGCCGACAGCGAATCGCAGACAAAGAGTCCGTTCACCGCGATCCGTCACATGTCCGAGCAGCTCGACGCCCACTGGCTGAATTACAACCGAGTCTGAATCGGGCCTAAAGAATGCTCAGTGTTAAAGTTGTCCGTCGTCTGATCAGACACAGCGCCGCCACCAGAATGTTAATAAAGGACGGCGTGAGAACCAAACACGGAGAATGAGAGCAGAGAGTGGACTGCACGGGAGCAAAGTGGGTGATGTGAATGAATAATTCAGAGAGCTCAGTTTATCTGTGAGGTAGAAACCAGGTCACCCTCCGTCTGGGTGTCTAAAAACAGATGTTTGCCTGTTGGTCCTGATTTCATTCCCTTCATATGAGCTGTGGTTTGTGACTGAGCAGAAGAAAAGTTGGAGTAAACAGAACAGAGCTGCTTTAATACCACGATATATCAAACAGCAGACACTATGTGTTCATTCAGCCTGTTCGTGTAAACCCCACAGATGAGGTAACATAACCTCCCTCAGCTATCAGAAGCTTTTACTTTGAAAAGCAAACGCTAAGCTTGTTGGGACCTTGCAGAGTGTGATTAGGTGTTGGACTCATCTCTGAGCCTTTCTCCTCATGGACAGGATCCAATCTGTGAATCTTTGAATGCACTTGATGTTCTTGTCTTCTTCACAAGCACGCGTCCTTCAGCATGAAGCGGCGCCGTGTGCCGCTGAGCGTGAGCCGGACGGCTGCCTCAGGTAAAGGGTCATAATGGGTGGGGCTTTGGTTGTGTTTTGGCCACATGCTGAACAAGCACATCTTCAGGAACTATGATGCATGGATGTTGGCCTGGACTACATCCCTGCAGTCACCGACAGCCTCCGGATGAAGACCAATGAGAACTCGTCTGAGGGACTCGCCATGCCTGCTTCACCCGCTGTCACTCTGACCACTTTGGATAAGCGGACAGGTGAAATTGTGCTGCCACCCAGCAGCACATGAGGATCTTGTTTTCTTTTCGTTAACGTCGTGTTCTGACAGGTTCGGGAAGAGCTGCACTTTAAATCATTTAACATTCAGCTCCCTCCCATCCATCGCCCACTCTCTCCATCCCTCTCTACGTATTGATTTGAATGTCCTCCATCCAGCCCTCCTTCGTCTTCTACACAAGAAATCTCAGTTTTTTCCTTCCATCCGTCTGTTGTTCTGTTTTATAATGAATGCCACTCTTCCTTCACCTCCTTTCATCTTCCTCCATTCTCTTCATCTTTCTATTCTTCCTCATTCTGATCTGTTCCATCAGTCTGGATTTGAACGCTTCCTCTTTACTCTTCCTGTTTTTCTAAATTCAGTCATCAAATCTTCAGCTTCTTGTCCTTCACTCTTTCATTTGTGATTTATGATCATTTTCACATTGTCCCCATTAAGCCTTTCATCCATTCTTCACTCATGTTTCCTCCAAAAAGTCTTAAAAAAAACCTTAAAATTCTTGATATTTGATGTGCAAAATAAGTTTTTTTATCAGATTTCTCATGAATCAGTGTTTTCGTTGCTAAAGGAATGAGGGAGGAGGACGAGTGAAATTCAACACCAAGCAGGGATGAATGAAAGGAAGAGAAGAAGAAGGGACAGAAGCTGAATCCAAAAATATGAAAAGAAAGAGACAAACATGAAGAAGAGGATCGATGGAGGATATACTTTTGATGGTGAATGAATGAAACAAGTGGGTGTGTCTCCCTGCGTCCCCTCTGTTTGTCCTCTGGTGTTGGATTTCACTCGTCCTCCTTCTCATGCTTCATTCATTGTCTGCTAGAAAATGTGAAATTTCATATGCAAACTCAGATTTCTCATAAATGTAAGTAGTTTTAGAAGAGAGTGAAATTCAAAGTTGGAGTAGAAACTGAATCCCAAAATATTAAAAGACACGAACGACAGGAAGTGGAGAGAGAAGTGCAATTCATCCTGACGCTGTGTGTTAAATCTGAAGATGGAAAGATGGAGAAGGAAACACCTTCCTCTTCATTCTCCTGTTTGGTGTTGACGTTCACTCCGTCCATCCATCGCTCGGCTTCCAGCAGAAAGTTTCATTTCTCACTGTCTGTTCTTTCTCCCCCTCATCCTCTCATCCTCTCATCCCTCCATCTCTCTTTTTACATCCTCTCATGCACAGCGTGGGGATGAATTGCGTTTTTCCTGATCTGTCCCACTTTGCGCTCTGTCCCATTCCTCCTTCATTCACACTAAAAATACTAGTTAAGCTTTCTGTTTCATCTCTCCGTCTGCCTCCTTCATCCTTCACAATGCTGTGATTATTTTCACTTTTTCATCATATTTTCTTTCTTTTCAGACAGCAGTTTTATTACTCAGCTTCGTGTCCTCCACCCGCCCCTCCCAGTTTGTCACACATCCCTCCATCCTTTTATCTGTTCTTCTTAAACAATAAATTATTTTAATGCAGCTTCGTCCGTCCTCGCCTTTCTCTGGATCTTTTAACAACAAATCAAACTTTACTTGCATCCATCTCTTCTCACCAACGTAGATGACTCCCTCCTTGGTCTTGGCGGCTGCCTCCTCCACTCCGGCCTTCGTCTTCTCAGCGGCGGCGACGACTCCGTCCTTGGCCATGGAGAATCCTTTCTTGAAAACGTCCATGATGCTTGGCTTGTCTTCTTCTGCTGCTCCGTCTGCCTCGGTTGTCTCGCCTCTTCTCGTCTGCTGGGATCTGTTCCTCCTGCTAATGGATGAGCGAGAGAGAGGGTGGAGAGAGGGCACGTGAGGAGAGAGGGCTGCTTACGAGAAAGGGAGGGAGGGTAATGTGTGCAAACAACTCGGGATTCATGTGGTGCAGTGGAGCCTACAGGGGAGAACAGTGAAGTGGAGATAAGAAGGAAAAAGAGAAAACAGAGGAAATACTAAAACCATAAATGTCCCCAAACCTGGAGCTCAGACTTCTCGGACGGTCTGTCGGTGCACTTAACCACACAACAGAATCATTACTGCTCAGAAACACCAGCAGGGGCTAAAACTGGCTTAGATGTTTTAAAACGGGGGGTTTGTGGGGACGAGTGGCTTTCAGAGCCTCGGCTGGAAGCAGAGGAACATTGGCTTTGGTACTTCCTCCTTTTTCAGATCTAGAGGACAATGCTTAGTTTAATCAGGAAACTTCAGGTAACTACAGCTAGACAGCTGCTGTTTATTGGACTGTAGAAATGAAACAGTGTGCAGAGGCATCCTGTCATCTGTAGCTGTGCTTTTGACTCCATGAATATGGAAATGCCATTAAAATATCTGCAGGATTTCATGCTTTACTCTGCAAAGAGCTGACATCCAAGAACGTCTCAGAACTTACTCTGCGCTCTTCAAACCCTCTTGGACCTTTCCTTTGGTCATGTTTCCAACAGCTGCAGGAACCTATTTGTGCTTGATGAGACCAGATCCTCCCTGAACAAACCAAATCTATAAGACATATAAAATGAGTTTTACGAGTTTCTGGTTGAGGCCACTTTTATCGGAGCAGAACGTAATCACTTAGCTGCTGTTCGCTGAGCACTGAGCAGAGCTTTGCAGCCACGATGATGATGATGCAACAATCCAATCAAATTAAAGGAAGCCAGCCTCCATCTTTCCTTCTTTAATGGTGAGATGAGACGAGGACACACGAGAAAACACAAAGACAACTTCGCCGTCGTCTATTTTTAGCTCAAAGCTTTTTCCATCAAACATTGTCCCTGTGTGCAGACTGACACGGTTAATCCACTTAGACCAGCCGGCTGTGTGTGCGTGTGTGTGCGCGCGCGTGTGTGTGTGTAAAGATGTTGGAATAAATTATAGATTGTACCATGTGGTTAATGTGTGATGGAAGAACAGTGGGATCTTTCTGCTGTGTTTTTACTCTCAGATTTTACTAGAACAGCTTTTGTGTATAATGACAATAAAGGCTTCAATTCAATGACTGGTAGTTCAAAATATTCCTTCTTTATCTGATACTGGGCCCACTTCATCCTCTGGGAGCTGTTTAACCTCCCGTGTCTTTAAGGCCTCCCTGCCTAAAAGCCGCATTCCTCCGGTTGGCCAACTTCTGGAAGCCTGCCGAGGGGCAGCACTCAGCAGTGTTGTGTCCACAAAATAATGTTCCAGCTCTGAGGCCACTGTCAGGTCTTTACCTCACACAATAAAAGTGCTGAGCACCGGTGCTTTAGAAATAAACCTAATCTGAATTACAGATTTAATAAACGCTGTTAGATTAAAAAAAATGAACCGACAAAAAAATACAAACGTGATATCTCAGGTTCACCCAAAGATCGACACGAGGCGTGTGATCAGTTATCTTTGTCAGAAACTCGTTGTCTTTCTTTAATTTGAAGCGCAACTTTTTAAAAGACCTAACCAACTACTTTAAACCTAAAGAGTGAGCGAACACGCAGCAGAACAAATGAAAAACAACCAGTGACTGATGCAGACATACACTGATGACCCCCACCCCGTGGAGGGAACCGTGATCAGATGTGTCTGAGCTCTCTGGTGTCGTGTGGTGAAGGTGGAAGTCCCGTTCGACCACAGCAGTTTTATGGAGGATGTGGAAGAAGAAATGATGAAGGAGGAGTGGATCCATCACCTTCGTCCTCTGTCCTCTGTGAATGTGACTCAGCAGAACACGCAGCTCTCTCCCACACTTACCCTTGGCTGCCTCACCTCTCCTCTTATTGGCTGACCAGCACCGAGCTATTTTTAGATGCACTTTATTTTGTGTTTTTTCCCCACACTGATGGGCGAGGCTCATCAGCAGCATTATGTCGGTTGTGGGTTACCGTGGCGATAAGAGCTGTCTTCTCAACAGTAGTGATCGATGCTGACCAGCAGCTCTGCACACACACACACACGCTGGCGTATACAGTAATGTTATACATTATTGATATTCAGGAAGAATTCTCTAAGAGCTGCACAAACTCGCCTACTGGTGGTTGGTGTCATTGATCCTTGTTAGAGAATTTGACCCTGAGAACAAGAGACAGACGCCAAGTGAAAAAACATGAAACCATAAAGCAAAGCCGATCTGATCATCAGTGAAAGGACGGCAGCACTTTCACGCTTTTAACCAGAAGTAAAGAGTTATTCACAGCTGATCAGGTTCAAATATGTCAAATATAAAATGTCCAAAAGGTTTTCAGCCTCGAAAACATTGTGCACCAAATCACTTTCCAGCATCGTCTCAGTTATTAATGACAAATCTGTCTTTACTGCCAAGAAGCAACAAAAACATGAAACCTGCAGTTCCTCTGACGTCCAGCAGAGGCAGCAGCAAGTCCATCCCCATAGACTCCCATGTTAAACCTTCCAGGATAAACAATCATGTTTACAGCTGGATGCACCAACTGTTTGGTCTCTGTGGGTCAACACCTGTACGGAGGGACAGTGTTTTTATAACTCACCCCAATTAAAGTAAGCAGTATTAGGGGCGTGGCCTCTGTGACTAATAAGTGAATGGTGACACAGGTGGTTGTAGCTGCTAGCTGTCTGCTAGCTTCACCTAAACTGGATCAGTGGACTATGTTTGTACTGTTGGAGCCTTTTGGAGCATTTTTAATGACATCATGTGACCAATAATATGGCTGCTGTGACTTCAACTTACTAACAGAACATGTGAGTTCCAGTTTTCGGTGAGTGAAATTCTAGGAATCACCTGCATGGTGCAGGCATCTCCTACACAGATTGATAACCAAGCTTACTGAACAAGAGCCAATAACATGACTTTATGGTCCAAACACGGTCACGTCCTACCAAACAGCCGAAACCTTCACAGCCAAGAGGTGGCCTCCTGTCGGCTCACATCAGTCTGCTTGATCTTGGGTCCCAGCAGAAATGCAAACCATAAAAACTGAACTGAGATGTGTAGTTGAGTGTAGCATAAGTCCTTTTCAGTGATTATTTGATCAGACATCACAGATGTCTTTATTCCCACTGCTTCAGCTGCTCGCCTTCAGTGACACAGGCAGACAAAGGGCTCTTTAATCCAGACGACACAGAGGATAATGGACTGGAAAATGCCTTCAACACAACGTCACGCACACACAAACACACAGATACTTGACTGTGTTACTGCCACCACAATAATAGAATAAATATGTTTTTAGTGTAATTATGACTCATAGTTCTGTCTTCAGTGGGAGTATTGGCAAGGTGGATTATTGGTGGTGCTGTTTTTCTTGGTTTGGGGTCTGTAAACGTCACTCATAGTGTCTGCTTTTAAAGATCATTTACATTAAAGTTTTAATGTGAAAAGTCATAGACAGGAAGTTGTCACTCTGATGGTTCAGTGGAGCTGAGAGTCTCATAAACATGTTTAATACTCATTATTTTACAGTTTGGTCTGGTGAGTCCAGTGTGTGTGTAAAGTGTGTTAAAGCTCATGGATGAGTCATCGAGTCTCATGATGTTTTTCTCCCGACGAGCTCAGAACCTCTGTGAGGAATCTGACGGCTGATGGCTAATTGAGACCCGCCGGGTTTAACTGTCAATGTCAATGACATGTCTCTACAAGGACATAAATACACACACGTGTGTGTGTGTGTGTGTGTGTCTCACGTGTCTGTTTGTGTTAATTATATTTTCACAGCTTTGGTGACCTGCGTGTTTCTGCAAAGACAGCAAAAACTCAAAGACTCTTAACTTTAACTCAACAATTCGACCTCGCTCTCTCTCTCTCTCTCTCTCTCTCTCTCTCACACACACACACATACACACACACACACACGTGTGTGTGTATTTATGTCCTTGTAGAGACATGTCATTGATATAATGGTTTCCCTAGCCGCTTACCCTAACCATCAAAAGTGAATGTCTAACTCTGACCCTAAACCACATTTTGAGCCTCAAAGATGCCTTCAAACTTGTGGGCACTGGGATTTTGGTCCCCATAAGTATAGTAAACTTCCCCACAAACTTCCCCACGAAGATGTTAATACCTGTCCACACACACACAGCTGGACTGCCCAATGCCTGGTGGTGAGTTTTCATTTAATGGGACGTTGTTTTTTTTAAACAATGAAAGGTGGTGGATTGGTCACGATCGACTCTATTTTCTATTATCTATTACGATCAATATTACTTCCTAGTATCAGCTGATGTTTGTGGAGCCACAGCTGTAAAAGCTGCTGGTCATGATATCAGTTTGGATATGTGGTGAGAGAGAAACATGAAGATGAAACCAGGAGATGTCCTTACTGAATCATCAGAGTTAAACAGGTGATGGAGAAACAGGTTTACCTTTTAGATGACATGAATGAGTTGAAGAAAAGTTATGAACTGTTTCTAAGAGACAAATAACACCAGGATCCTTTTCTATGGAGCTGACAGCTGGTAACTGTGCAGGGGCGGATCTAGCAAAGTTTTGCAAGGGGGCCAGGTAGGGCATTAACAGGGAAAGGGGGGCACAAAGAAATAATTTTCTTTCTTATTTCATTTAAAATGTCTGTTTAATAAATAATTATCGTAATCTTA
>VUQR01001860.1:0-10682 GCA_015108515.1 Hemichromis elongatus | reverse complement strand
AACATCAAGCATCATCAGGCTTCTCTAACACAGAAGGCTGCATGTGCAAGCTGCAAGCAAAGTAACATACGTTGCATATCAGGCCAAGGCACTTCTGACTAACCCTTACCTGCGGCCTCGCTGTGGAGACCTAAACCCTGCCACAGCCAGGAGGGTATAAAGATCAAGGATCTCAAAAAATTATATCAAGGGTAACCGCTCAAAAGCTTCATGTTGTGTTTACGGCTTGGATCTGTGGCACTACTTGTTAAATCTTTTCAAGTCATTGCCTGAGGAGGTAACCGCTCACTGAACTGTCAACAGACACATACACACATTATTTAGATCGTCCCTCGTGCAGTTGGGCCTCGGGCTGTATTCATAATGCTTTAAAGTGAAAGTCAAAGAGGACAACTTCATGGGACTGGGGTAAACGTCTCGCCTGTGAAGGTTATGGAGTGAAAACAGTCTCAAAAGATTTGTGTGTGTGCGTAAGCCACATTTCATCCCTAACTTCGAATTCGTGTGTGCGTAAAACATGATTTGTAAATGTACAACAGCTTACAACTAAGTACAAATTCTGATGCGGACAAATAGTTAAACACGTATGCACCAATCACCTGATACACACAGACAAAACCATGTTTACGCACAGATCAGAGTGGACAAGGAGTTTTGAGACTCATTTTACATCTCAAGATTCGTGCGTGCGCGAGGCGTTTGAAGGCTGGTAGAATGCTGGGTCATCAGAGTGTTCTTTGACATTAGCTCCAACTAACAGATAAAGCTTCTGCTAAATGAAAAACTATGTATCCAACAAGCAGACACACTAAACGTATTCTAAAATGATCCATAAAACGATTCATTGTAAGGTAGTAAACCGTTTGTGTTTAATGTATAATTACCTCTGAAGGTTGACCACCGAGGTGCGCCGCCATCTGTCTTTTTCCTGTCTGCTAGCCTTGTCTCCTGTCCGTATTTTTCCAGCAAAACAACCTGTGCGCCAATTATACATTAAACACAAACGGTTTACTACCTTACAATGAGTCGTTTTATGGATCATTTTAGAATACGTTTTGTGTGTCTGCTTGTTGGATATTTAGTTTTTCATTTAGCAGAAGCTTTATCTGTTAGTTGGAGCTAATGTCGAAGAACACTCTGATGACCCAGCATTCTACCAGCCTTCAAACGCCTCGTGCACGCACGAATCTTGACACATGAAATTAGTCTCAAAACTCCTTGTCTACTTGTAACTCTGATCTGTGCGTAAACGTGGTTTTGACTGTGTGTATCAGGTGACTGGTGCATGCGTGTTTAACTATTTGTCCGCATGAGAATTTGTACTTAGTTGGAAGCTGCTGTACATTTACAAATCATGTTTTATGCACAAACGAATTTGAAGTTATGGACGAAATGTAGTTTACGCACGCACAAATCTTTTGAGACTATTTTCACTCCATACAAATCGAGCATCAGAATGGCAAAGATGATTTATGAGACTCTGAAAGTGGCATGGTTGTTAGTGGCCGGATGGAAATTTCTGATCTTCTGGGACTTTTGCCACACAACTATCTGTAGAGTGACAATAAAAATACCCAGTAGATACCAGAGGTCAGAGTCGAATGGCCAGACTGCAACCAAGGTATGCAGAAGAGCACCTCCAACAATCGAGGCTGCAATTCACACAGACTCACCAAAAGCATACAACAGAAACTTTGTGCTGTAACATCTGGATGGTATGGACTTTGGAATAAACATGATGAAAACATGCATCTAACCTTCCTTATAGCAATTGTTCAGGGGGATGGTGGGAAATATTTTTTTGGCCAAAGCCTACCTGAGTATTGTTGCTGACATCACTTTATGACCACATGGTAGCCATTTCCTGATGGCTGCTTCCAGTATGAAAGTAGCGAGTAGCATACAAACTTTAATTACACATTCAAATGAATGTACACAGATTCAACATCTGTCGTCTGAAGACATGAAGTAAATGGAATAAAGTCTATATAATACAGTCTACATTGTAGACAGGTGACATCACACCTAAAAGAAAATTAGTATAGTCATGGGTTAATGTGGTATTCAGCAGGCAGCCCTAAAATCACTTAGAAATAAGTCCGAATAATTTGTGGTGTTACTGCTCTTTTTGAATTTAGCCAAACAAATTCAATATGATACAAACAGATGTTATATGAACTTTCATGACTGATTTCTTGACAGTATAATGGTAGAATTTAGTGAATAACTCTGTAATGTTAACTCTAGTATATTTTTCTTTAATCTTTTTCAATCTCTGACTGAAGTTGGATCAAATTCCTTTCAATCCCTGAGAAATAAAGCAGCTGTGCCTTTAGCTCACAGAAACATTGTTTGTATTTGTACTTCTGTTGGTACTTCTCACCTTTAAAAAGTATGTGTGAAATTTTATTTTCCCTTGGGTTATGTACAGAAATTTCGGACTACAAAGTTATTCTAAATCTTAACTCTTTACCAAGACCAAGCCATTGCTCATTTTTTCCAATTGGCCCCTCTTCAGTTCTCCTGCTAATCACCCAGCCTGCGCCTCCCTGCACATCTGTCCCTCATTACCTCATCAAGCCACACTTGTTTTTCATCAAGCAACTGTGTAGAAATTCAAGCCACTTGCATCACTCCTAAAAACTTTCCTTGGTGATTTCTGTTTCTAAATGTTTTTTTTTTTTAATTAAATCTTTTTTCCTGCAATTAGATTTTTGTTTGCATTTTATCACTCCCTCCTGTTTTCTCGCTTTATGCTTTCTATAGTCTCTAGTAAGTTGACTTTAATTCAACCTGCTTTGACTGACTGGCTGGATTTGCTTCTTTTTCTCAAATTACTGTATAACTACTGTATAACGAAATAATTCTTGCTTGCACCCTTATCAGCACTCTTCATATCAGTTTTGCTTAATACTTAATCTGAAATCATAAAAATAAAACAAGTGACTTTTATTTAGTGGACACTTTTTAAAATGCCTCTAGTTTTCTGACAAGCCAACACGTTTAAGCGTGTACTGGAGATGAAGGAAATTACATGCTTCTTAGAGGTGGCTGTTGGCTGTCCTGGCAAAGTGATAAAGAGACATTTGAAATGCAGATATTAAATTGACATCAAATAGCCGTGCAACAAGCATCTAGTTGCTTGTTTGTCCATTGATCAGCCTTAGAGATCTATGGGATGGTAACATCTAGTGACGCCACAGTTTTGACACACAGGGATGGGATTTGCAGTAACACTGTACAGCGAATGCGCCTCAGTAAACAGAACCAGTGGGGTTCCATGAAGACGAAATTATTAGTTTGCTTGGTAGAGAAACTGCAGAAAAAGTGATTAAACTTTATCCATTTAAAATGTCTGGTAGCCTGAATGCTCCAAAAATTCTGGGGTCAATAATTATGTGATTGCCTGAGTGGGTTTTATATTTTATAAATATTTATTTTAAAAGAGCCTCCGGTGAGGTGGAGAAAAACTATGGCATGCAGAAAAGGACCAGGTTGTTCTTATTTGGAAAATTTATTTTCTGTTTGCATCCTCAAGCATGAATACATTGGATTAGTTGAATATTCATTTGCTGTTGTTGTTGAAATGTTTTCTCCAACAAAATTCTAAGTGGTAAGAAGTATAGATTAAAGATCATTTGTACTTTCAGTTGTTTCTTAAACTTAGATTTCAACAGTAATCCATTTGAACTCAGTACAAAAAATAAGGACATTTGTGTTTTAGTTAATTAATTCTTTTTTTTGTGGTAACAGTTTTTCTTGGCAAGTGTTATAGTGTTGGAACGGCTGTTTTCTACTACTACCTTTTATTTCTTCAGACTTAAATCAAACAAATGACACAAAGAAGACATATTAGTAATTTGACGAGGGACTGCGTACAACCTCTGTCCACCAAAGCATGGCATATAGCCCCTTGACTTTTTACCGGAACACTGTACGTCCCTCATTGACTGGGGGAGGGTGCCGGATCCCCAGTGACGCGGAACACCTGACCAAACTGAATGTTCCGCTCTCCGTGGATTGGGTGCAGTGCCGGCTGTTTCCAGCACCTGGGGAAACGGATGTAACACCGGGGTCCGCTCTACCGGGACAGGTTTGGGGATCCTGTCTGCTCAGTGGCTGGCTGACTCTCTCCAGCCCCTCTGCCCTGGCAGGCAGATGGCCTTCTGTGAGCATATCCACTGCCTCCAGACTCACAGGCCCTTGGCAACTGAACGATCACGCTGTTTCTGCCAGCAGCCTCTCCATGGATTGCTCCAGCTTGATTTTGTCCAGCATACAAGTCTCCCCCTTAGACAGTCCGGGTTGTAACCATCTTGCCGCCACATCTGCAGCTTCCAGGACTACGTGAACAGACAATCCTCCCTGGCCATCCTGCAGGCTCAGAACCAACGGTGACGGTTGTCCAGGGAGAGGCCCAGTCTGTCCAGCACAGCACAGCAGACGTTTGCAAAGCTACCCCGCGGAGCCAGTGGCAGATTTAGAGCTGCCGTCTGAGTTTCTCTGGACACTCTGCTGGAAGCCACTGGCATGCCTCTGGCATCGCCTGGAATGTCTCCAGGAAAAACTGAGGGTCATCTCCGTTCTCCATTAGGTGTTGCGCGGCCTTGACCAGGGGCTCCAGGACCTGTGTTCTCTGCTCTGCCTGGTCCTGTAGCTTCTTCAGCTGCTTAAGCCAGGCAGCCGCCATCTCTGCCAGCATCTCGGCCAGTATTGGCAGTGGCTGAGCAGGCAGTGCAGCCTGTAAGTCTGGTATATCAGCTGGGTTTTGGCATCATCTGTAAAGAACTGTGACCTGACACACTGTTCTTTTGATTGTGTAACAGTTTTTTATTGATTGTGCACTTATATTAAATTCCCCGGTTCGGCACACATACCAGCCAGCTTTCCAGCTGACTGCACACTCTTCTTCCCTCTGGTGTCCATTCTCACTATAGTAATGGGGAAACCTTGTTTGGTTGATTATTTTCACCTGTCTCTCCAGCCTCCCTGGCACTGCCCCTTGAGCTCACAGCACCACCCCTCCCCTGCAGCTAAGCCAGGAACCACACCTCCACCACATATATACAGTTACAACAGTCTGCCACCTCATCCTCATACTGGTCACTAGCTTGGTAGTAGTACTTGGTGGGCACTAAAAAAATAGCTCCTATGACCTAAACCCTGAAAATCGTGGCGAACTGACCCAAGCAGGTACTAATGGAAAAGGGGCTAATATGTATCAGGAGTGAAAAGAGGGGAACAAATGGAGAAACAAATCCAAAAGCAGTCTGATTCTACAGCAGGAGAACTATAATAAGGAATGGCTCAGGCTCACCCGATCCAGACCTAACTATGAACATAGTTTAAAAAATGAAATCTTAAATTGGAAAGGGTGTCTGTCTCTTTAACAAACTCTGTAAGCTGCTTCCATAGGAGACAGGACTATTAGCTGAGGGTTGTGCTTACGTTGGGAAACTCCAGCAATGTTCACAAGTAAGCCCGCAACCTTAGAGCTGAGCCTTGATAATAATATGGTATTATAAGGTATATTGAAGGAGATTAATCATTCAGGATTATGTGTGTTAGAAGAATACTATATAAAGTAGTATTTTTGCACTAACAAGGTTATTCTTAAAAGGCTATTAACTGAAAACTTGGCATATCTTAGCATGGTGTGCAGTGTGTTCCTAAAAAAAATCAGAGGAAACTGGACAAATGGACGACACAACAGTTGTAGGCTGGAAAAAAATATTCTCTAACAGATGAAAACTATCTGAAAGTGATGTCCTTAAGAAATAGGGGGGGAAATAGTCGTGAGAGATGCAACTAGCCATTCAGCTGATCGTTTGCTGTTTACTGAAGCCTCATTACAAATGATCTCAGTGGAGGGAGAAAAGGCTGAGGTATGCCAAACTACAGAAGAACTGGACTGAAAATCAGTGGCGGCCTGTATGTTGTGTTGAATCCAAATTTAAAAATGTTGCTTCAGTGTTACTAATCACAACTCTCTGAAGACTACTTAAAGAAAAAAAGTTTCCTAAGGATTTAGGCTGTTGAATAGTGAAGGTGATCAGAGCAAATATTAACATCAAGTTAATTAGAATTATATAAACTGTTTTTGTTCTCACATATACACTTTATTTGTTTGCATATTTTAACATATTGCTGCACCTATTTCCCTTTCTTTATATTTTACAAAAAAGAAAAAAAAACAAGGTCAGCTTTATACTATGAACAGCACTATGATTTTTAAATGTTGGAAATTCATAGTTCCATCTGCTACTCCATAATTTTAATGATTTCATTTAAGAAGCAATATGAAAGCTGAAGCTCTTTATAATCATAATCGACATTTTTCCCCACTTTTCATAAGGCTGAAACAATTTACTGATCTGAGAAAATAAAATAATCAGCAGATTTATCCATAATGTTAATAACATAACATTAACAAAATGAGCTCAGTCTAAAATGCTGCTTACACTGAATGAGTCAAAAGTAAACCAGTGAGGGATAATGAGTACTATTAGTTCTCCAGTTTTATACTTTAACGTTACATTTCCAAAGCAGGACTCTTACATGAAGTATTCAGATCTGTCCTTGACTAATATTCATGGATGTTGATGGCAAACCTGTCACAGTCCTCTCGGCATAACTTCCATCCCCACTTAGTTGAAAAGAGCCTCCCTCTGTCATTGCACTGACATCCCAGCCCTGCTGTGAAGGCTTATAAATATTTGACCTGCTCCTTTGGACACCCGGTGCGCTCTTTTTGGAAAACAGAGGGTCATATGAGTCTCAACCTAGAAAAGTTAAGTCTTTCATTCCCAAATTCTATCTATTCATCTATAGATAGAGATTAGATATAGAGATATCTATTTCTAATTCTAATCTCTATATCTAAAAGAAGAGGAAAAACTCTATCCATGTATAATTTTAGTGAACAAATATCTTGCACCTAATTTAATTGTGTGTGTGTGTATGTGTGTGTGTGTGCAGACTTTTAGGCTTAATCTTCCTGTTTCAAAAAAGAAAAATCAATACAAGAAGCTCTAAAACATACATGTGGGTGAACTCCACATGTAGAAGAAGATTTATTGATGTTGCACTAATGAACTGCAGCCAGCTGAGCAGTTCCATGATGACTTCTAACAAACCTTCAAGATACACTAAAGTTAAAATAAAATAAATAAATTAATAAATTAACCTTGCTCAGATCTCTTCTATTGGAAACAGCAGCTTTATCTGTCCCTTGAAAGGGTTACCTTAAGGCGAGATTTTAAAGAAAACTGGACTCTATCAGTTCCCTTACCCTTTTGCTTTTGGGTTATATATAGCCCATCAATTTGACATGGTTACCATGTCACTTAGCAGGAGATGTCTTAGTTTTTAATGCAGGGACAGACTGAGCAACAGACAGGGGAAGAAGGAAAAACTGTCCCAAGAAGTGCGTTAATGTTACATATCTGACTGAAACAAATCCTCTTGTGTAAGGCTGAAGTTGCATCTCCTTATGTAAGCTCCACTCATTCTGACACTGGCTTAAAAAAAAAAAAAACTGTTCTCGCATTTTACTTCTGAACGGGCTACACCTTTTGTACTGACAGACACTAAAATATTCTTACAGCTCTGAGTTACAAAGAGTTTTAATATGCATAACACTCATTATTTTCCAAAGAAGCGAGCCTGATGTGACAGACTAAACTCCTGTCTTGAAATGATGCAAGAGTTACATTCTCCCTCCACTCCCTCTTGTGCCATGTTGTGATCCAGTTGGTTTCCCCTGACAACTGCAAGCGCCGTCAAGAAAATCAGACTGACGCATTGATTTATTCTCTTCAATCAGCCAAATCTATGCCAAGAATAATGGGGAGCTGTGTCCTTATTGAGGTTAGAACACTTCTAATTAAGAAAAAATCTATATGTTAACAGTCAGATTCATAATTATAACTAATGGCATTTTCAGAACGCAGAAAAAGGTCATCATATCAGGTCAGTGTTGCCCCAATAAAATCCACACCTGACAGTCTGCAAGAAACTTTTAATCAATGTCAGAAACAGTAATGAAAATAAAACTGGCTGGCGCTCTATTGATTAAGAGCAATTTCTTTTCAGCCCGGAGCTGATTCAAATATTCCATTTCATTAACTTTAGTGGTAAATTACTGTAGTTTCCTTGGTGCTGAATTGAAGCTGTCATAATACAGCCTCTACAGTAATAGGAAATCTGGATATTTTGTTCCCTGGAGCAGCTCTTGCAACATCAGCATGATGTTGCATTGGAAGAGAGCTGATGATGTGCAGAGAAGTCATGGCTCTGGCTTCGGAGAAAAATCAAACTGTGTGACAACGAGGTGGCTTTAATGAGTACTCTTTTATGCAGAGGACACTGTTATTTACTGCATATTATTGGCCCGAGGCCACACAAAATATCTTTGACCCTGACATCCTTTCATTTGAACGCAGTCTCGCAGCAGTTTGGAATCACTCATGAAATTTTATATATTAATTTGTGTTCCAGGGCACAGCTTTCTCCCTCTTTTGTGCGTTCCAGAATTAAAGAGCATAAATGCCACATTTGACGTTTTGGTGAAGAAAGGGGGAGGACCTATTCAGTTACAGTTAGGAAAAATATAATTTGATTATAAATACAATATTTGTCACCATTTTTAATTTAAAGCTGTGCATTGAGGATTGTCATGCTGAGACATAGTCCTAGTAGTATTTTGAAGTAGCAAGCCATTCATTTGAAGTGCTTTTTTTCTAAGTCTGTAAATGAAAACTAATGGTGCTAATAAATTTTATTTTTTGTGACCATTTAACATTTCGTTATCAGACTAGGCCAGTCGTAAATGTCAGACTAGCCACATAGGAATATCTGCCAGATATATACAAATACTGTGATCAGTGGGGTATAATAATGCTGAATTTGTTTGATCTTTGCTGTAGCCAGTAACTAACACACATATAGTAAGCCAACAGGCATGAGAAGAATTGACTGAGCGGTTATGCCTACCCAATGAGGTTCAAAAGGGAATTTATTGGGTTTTATTATTATCATTTAATTATTATTCCAAAGTGAAAAAACAATGCACACAAATTCTGGCACTTCAATTGTAAATTATGACTGAATTCACCAAGTCTGAAGTTACTGGATCAATTGTAAACAATATTCAACTTTTTTCAACAGAAAAAAATAAGCAAGTTATTAATTGTTGCGCTGGCTCTCCATCTGTGTTTGTTTGTTTGTTTCCTCTTTGGCCCTGCATGTTCCCTTTATGAAGGTTCCTGGTAGGTAGAGTACTTAGTAAGCTCATGGCCACAGCCAACTGCATTTTCATATCCAATACAAATAACAAACATTAACCATAGTATTGCAATGACAAAAGCGAATTTTATTTCTTTGTCTTTTGTGTTTTAGTTTTTGGGTGTTCCATATGCCAAGTGTGATGTCGCCAAAGTCCAGTACCCACTGACACATTTCAGGCACAACATTATGTGCACTGACAGCTAAAGTGAATAATACGGATTATCTCCTCATCATAGCACTTGTTAGTGGGTGAGTTATATGAGGGATAACTTTTTGTCCTCAAGGTTCATGTGTTAGAAGCAGGAAAATGGATAAGTGTAAGGATTTAAGCAAGTTTGACAAGGTTTGTGATGGATAGATTACTGGTTCAGAGTATCTCGAGATATGCAGTTCTTGTGGGATGTTCCCAGTCTGCAGTGGTCATCTCAAAGAAAGAACAGTGGTGAACCAGCAACAAGGTCATGGGCAGCCAAGACTCATTGATGTACAGAGGCTACTGTACTGTAATGAGCTAATTTAGCTCGAATTGTTTATTGCTGGTTCTGATAGAAAACTGTCTGTGAGTAAACAGCACATCACAGTTTGTTGCATTATGGGGCTGGGTGCCCATGCTGAAACCTGGCCACTCCCAAAAGCACCAATAAATGGACACATGACCAACAAAGTTGGAACAAGGAGTAATGGAAGATTGTTCATGTTTTCTTTTGTATTACCTGGCTGGCCAGGTATTTGTACATCACTTTGCTGGGAAACACTTGGCACCACAATGTACAGGGTGGGCTATTTATATGGATACACGGTAATAACATGGGAATGGTTGGTGATATTAACGTTCTGTTTGTGGTACATTAGTATATGTGAGGGGGCAAACTCCTCAAGATGGGTGGTGACCATGGTGGCCATTTAGAAGTTGGCCATCTTGGATACAACTTTTGTTTTTTCATAGGAAGAGGGCCATGTGACACATCAAACTTATTGGTAATGTCACAAGAAAAACAATGGTGTGCTTGGTTTCAACGTAACTTTATTCTTTCATGATTTATTTACAAGTTTCTGACCACTTATAAAATGTGTTCAATGTGCTGCCCATTGTGTTGGATTGTCAATGCAACCCTCTTCTCTCACTCTTCACACACTGATAGCAACACCGCAGGAGAAATGCCAGCACAGGCATCCAGTATCCATAGTTTCAGGTGCTGCACATCTCGTATCTTCACACCATAGACAATTGCCTTCAGATGACCCCAAAGATAAAAGTCTAAGGGGGTCAGATCAGGACACCTTAGGGGCCATTCAACTGGCCCACGACGAACAATCCACTTTCCAGGAAACTGTTCATCTAGGAATGCTCGGACCTGGCACCCATAATGTGGTGGTGCACCATCTTGCTGGAA
>VUQR01001854.1:49388-65474 GCA_015108515.1 Hemichromis elongatus | reverse complement strand
TTATTACAGATGCCACTGTGAAGCAGCTTAGATGTGGGTGGACTCTCTGCCCAGCTTCCCCCATAGTCAGGCCATGGTTGATGACATGGTCCACCAAAGGAACAAATACAGGAGAGAAAGAAGGAAAGAATCTGTTATTCTGCCCCCTGGTGGCTAAAAAGCCACGTAAAGCAGCTTTAAAGATTATTGGACAATTTTTGCACAACAAAAGGAAATGAGATGATCAATGTAAAAGATATATTCCCTTCACACAAAACAGACTCATAAATTATTGACGCCATCAGCCATAACTCTGACTTTAAAGGAGCTGTTTGCCATTTTTAGAAATACATTTATTCCTTTTCTTGCCAGGAGTTAGTCAATAAGACTCTTGGGGGGTCCTCCCGCAGAGATTCCAGTCTTTATGCAAAACTAAATATGCAGCTGGGAGTTTTGGATACTCATGTGAGCGGGGTATCAGTCTGCTGTTATTATCCGAGTATTTTCTTTTTTATGTTACAGCTTCTTTAGATGTTTGGTTTGCGCTTTAAGTGATTTCCAGAAGTTCTACCCTGAAGGCGAGATGACACCAGAGGCATCAGATGGATTGATGTACCCCTGGAGCATTAATTTTTTACAAAACTTCTCAAGTGTTTATTTTATTCATCTCAAACTGATTAACTTTTCTGCAGTTTCAGGATGAAGTTGTAACTTTATGAAACAGATTGAGGCACGCTGAGAGCACGCACCAGTAGATTGATCCCATGTTAGTGAGGGAGAGCAGGAAACAACATTATGAAGTGTGTACACACATGCGCCTCAGAGAAGATCCTGCAGCTTTCTGCTTTGTGCAACAAAATATTATAATATGGCAAGAAATGATAACATGTACAGCTTCTCCTCCTGCAGTTTCCCAACATCCAATCTGATAAGATGAGATAAAGTGGATGTGAGACTTTAGCATCACGCAGACACAACAGAGAGGCTATTACTGCATCTGATGAAAAACAGATAGATTGTACTGTATTTCAGCCTGTGGCTAAGATCCCACAGGGCAGGCAGAATGAGGTGCTCTCCAAAATGAGCTCGACATCCCCGCAAATAGGACACAGCAGCGTCCCTGTGTTCTCCTCGGGCCAAGCATTACACTGTACATTAGATCCATCTCACCGTTCCCGTGTGGAGAGCTGCAGCAGCATGTACGGGATAAACAGAGGTGTATTGTTGTGTCATTTGGAAACATCCCGTGTTATAGAATTAGCATATTTATGCTTCACAGTCCTCAGTTTCTTTGTCTGGCTTTAACCTGGATTTAATTCTCCACAGTTTAAACGTGCTGTTTAATTCAGTTTAAAGCTTCTTAACCTGGGATTCTTCAGCGACTGTGGTCATTGTTGGATTCTTGTTACTTTGCATTAATTACTGTTTTAGTGATGCACATGCAAACACGCACAAACACACACACAAACACACACTGTGTAGAAAGGTAGAGGGAAAGGGGATGAAGAAAGGAAGGACAGAAGAAATGAGGGAAGGAATAATTTAAGGAAGGCAGGAAGAAAGGATGAACAGAAGTAAGTATGGTAAGAAAGGAACCAATGAAGGAAGAATGGAACAGAGAGAGGAAGAAAGGAAAACAGAAATAAAATATGAAAAGAATGAAGGATGGATAGAAGTCAGGAAATGGAAGAAAGGCAGAAATAAAGGAACCTGAAGGATATAGAGACGGATTAAAGGAAAAGAAAAGGAGGAAGCACGGCAAGAAGGAAGAAAGGAAGAATAGAAGGAGCGGTAGAGAAGCAAGAAAACAAAGGAAGGCAGAAAGGAAGGATTGAATATGTATTTTATGAAATCAGTAGGAAGCTCTCATGCTGCTCATCACTATGGAACACAACAAGCAGCTTTAATGAAGGATAGACTGTATATAAATGATGGATGTAGCTTCAGGCAAAAGTAATTCAATGTAACAAATTATTTTCTATAACTAAAGTTTTTAAACATTTTTTTAACTGTAATGACTCACATGTAGTTACTGCTGACTTACTCCCCCGGTCGCTCCTCTTTCCTTGTTCTAGAGTCCATTATTGATTCCTTCATTTAGATTCATTGATGTTGAATTATTTTTATTATTATTATTCTCCCGCTTTTTTTCTTCTTTTTTTTTTTAGACTAACCTGCTGCATTCTGCGCTTGAGGCTTTGTTACAGTTCTCATCTTGTTTCCCACCCACCTGCCTTTTCCCTGCTGTCTGAATACCGGGTCTCTTTAGATGAAGCGTGACAACCACTTTGCGTAACATCAGCCTCGTGGGATCATTAGTGTGACAATAAACTTTGTTATTTAGAGGGTTCTCTTTATTTCCAGCTCCCGTGTCAGAATACAGAATTTGTAGTCTGCAAAAAAGACTGAAAGCACTGACAGCTAGGCTGGTCCCCAAAGAGCTTTATAGATTATCTCTTGCTAAAAAAGAGAAATTAGCAATGAAAAACACAATTGATGATGCTCAAGAAGATCTCACAACCATAAATTTTAATGTATCTTAAGTATTGATCGCCTGATTGTCTTTTGATGTGCAAACCTGGCTGATTTAACCTCTTTAAAACTGTCATGGGTGACACAGAACATCATTAGCATCCTTTAAAACAGAAACTTTAAAGAAATGTTATTGCAGCTTTCCAATGCGTGTGGGATTTATGTCACCCAAACACAAAAGATCCCAGAATGAAGTAACAACCGCAGCTTTACCCGTTCCATGTCTGTCAGATGCTGCGGGCGTCAAAGAGTCAAAGGCATTTAAAAATTGTGTTCTGGGGCAAAGTCTGTAAAGTTTCCTTTGAAAAAAAATCAGATTTGAGTGTTGACTCTTTATGTGCAATGTTTTTATGTGACCACTTAAAATAAAAGTAAATGCCTAAAGGCATTTCGTGGCAGTTTCTGACTGATAGACACTGTGAGGTCATCCATTTATTTTGAACTCTGCGTTTTGAAGCCTAAGCTTTGGAGTTTTGGCTGCCAACATGTTGCTTCAAGCCAGAAGTTACCATATTTGGATGAGAAGGTAAAGTACAAATTTATCCTTTAACAATGGCCATTTTGGTGTTTTTTTTATGTGTTTAGTCCTCAGTTTTCTTCTCTGGTTTTTGCGTTTAGCTGCAACTGGAAGGAAAAGGCTATGATATGAAATGATTGTGCAAAAATACTAACATCAATAATGAATATTTGCTTCATGAGTTAATGTGACCTTTCTAAAACATCCCTTTTTTCCAGGTAGCAGCTAATTGTGTTTGTCTTCTACGTGATGCTGAAGAACATTTATCAAAGTTTATTTGCTTAAATAAGCTGGATCATAGGAACTACAGGGACTTCTGTAAGCAGACATGATCAATTTGAATATACAGCACTCATATAGTACATATAGTTATGTGATTGTGAGTCATGTCCCACCAACTTCTCTACGTACAAATTAGAGAAATGCTTCAAATAACTAAGGGAGTCTTACTGCTGCCTTCGGTCTATTCCTGCTGAGCCCACACTGATGGAAGAAACTGTACACGGTCGTATAGAGATACAGCAGTGGAGCTTTGGGAGTCAGCAAGGTGAACACTATGGAAAATATGAATCCCACAAGCTCGACACGTAGAGATAAACAAAGAGACAGAACACCTGAAATGGGCTGAAATGATGAAGTGTTATAGCAGCAAGAATTAAGTGAGGAGTGAGTGGGGAGCAAAGCAGAGGGGATGAGTAGATGCAGATGTAACACAGTCAGATTATCAGTTTGAGGAAGGTGATTGGCAGGGATTATACAGCCATTGTTAATTGAAAGTAAGGTTGAAAGGACAGGAAATGAGAGGGGATTATGCAAATGAGACATTATGATGCAAAAGAGTTTCAATTAGAGCAGAAAGCTTCAAATGTCTTTTTAGATTCATCATTAGGAATGGAAATGTCTTTTTGAGCATAGGCTAGTATTACAGGGGGGTTGCTGTCATTTCCACTTTGTTATAATGCTGATAACAGCTGATTGTGGAATATTTGGAAGTGAGGACATTTTATAGCTGGACTTGTTGTGCAGGTGGTGTCCTATCACAGTATCCGCTGTAATCCTCTGAGCTCCTGAGAGAGACTCATTCTTTCACAAATGTTTGTAGGAGCAGTCTGCATGTCTGGCTGCTTGATTTTATACACCCGTGGTCATGGAAGTGACTAAAACTCCTGCATTCAATGATTTGGAGAGAGAGTGAAGACTTTTGGCAGGGACGCCCTTCCTGCTTGGTGTCACCTCCCGGTCTTGAAGCAGGGATTGTTTCACATGTTTGAACATGAACGTTTGAACACTTGATCATTTTTCATTTCCACTTAAAGTGTTCCTCTGAACCTGCTCATGAAAACTACTGACAGTGCTTTGAATTCAGCGTTGGCAGGTCTCCTTTGTCATCTTATAGACAGCACTGCAATGTAAATACACCTTGTCTCTTTGCTTGTTTCCCCTTTAATTAGGACACAGTTTATGCATACATGAAACTCTTTCATCGTCTGCCTCTTTCTTCCTTCCATAGGGTTGGTTTTGAAGCCTGCGGCCCTCAAGCAGGAGACACAAAGAAGATAAAAGTGTAGCACGACGAGAAGTTCAGTTTGTCTCCTGCTGTTTCTGAAACAACACAGCGGGAGCAGCTCACTAACCTACATTTCAGAGCTTTAATGTTTAATATGTGCGTGTGTGTTATATTGTTGCACACGTGCAGTATGCATAGCTGTCGCATGTACGACACAGTACACATTTATGTGTAGTCGCTGCAGAATCATGTGCATTGGTCGGTCTGTTTTAGGCATTTCATGTGTTCTCTATTATTAACAGTATGTGCTTTAATCTTATTATTCATTTATCATTTTTATTATTTATATGATTTGGGGACATTTTTGAGTAAATGTGGACAACTATAATATAAATCTGAGCACATACACTGTAACTATGGGACTAGCTCAGAAACTTCTCGGGTTTTAAGACTTCATTTCCACCTTTGCTAAACTAGAACTGGTCTCATGCATTTTCCCCCTAAAAAAATAAACTGGTGTCTAAAAGCTGACACAGTATCAGACCCGCGTCCACAGTTGGACCACTGACATCAGTGGGATTGTGGGAGGAGCTACTTCAAGAAATTCACCAGCAATCTGCAGACATTCATCAGTCTTAAATTACTTAAAGACACTCCAGAAAATTTCAGGGGAGTCACGTCTGCCTCTTTTCAAAAGTTGTCTTTTTCTCACATGAAGCACACAGCAGGAGGGAGTCTGCTTCAGCATTTGTGTAGGAGCCGTCTGGATAGAGCATGTGGGACGCGTAAACTCAAAAGAAGCACATTGTTTGGACTAGATGCTACTCCCACATTGGCTCAGTCTGACATCACACAGGTTAGAGACGGGCTGGCGTCCAGTCTGACCACATTGTCATTTGGCACCTCAGTCAGAGGATGTCTGGAACAGTTCAGTGCTGCAGAGCGGCTCACGTAATCTGAAGTCCTCAAACGGCTGGTTTCTCTGCTCTCTTTCCACAGTCCAAAGACATGCATGGAAAGATAGTTGGTGAAAATAATGACTCTTTGAATCTTCTGACCACATGCTTCAAAGGTTCTCATCTTCCTCAGAAACACTGATGTTTCTCTGTTTTCTCCCCTAACATCAATATCCTGATGCTTATGTTTGGTTGTAGTGTTCAGACACTAGTTCAGCGCCTCTTTATGATTTACAAAATTTCCCACTGACCACCAGCTGATGCCACCAAACTCAGTGATGCTGAATCCCAGCCCTTTCTCTCCTCGTGATGTCACAACCTCAGCAGTCGCCCGCCTCCTAAAGCTGGCAGCGGGAGAGAGAAGTCCGTCACTGTGCAGGGCTTCCCGCTGCAGAGCTGCACTCTGATTCATTTGTTTCAGGATAGCAGAAGAGAAGAAGCAGCAGAAGGACAAACTAGTGGAAAAATAACGATAACAGAGGAAAAAACAATCTCCTGAATGGCACCGGGGACCTGCAGCAGAAACATGGAGTGGTCAGACTGTGATCTAAAAGGAAAGTCTAAGAGGAAGAGGAGGAGGAGGTGCAAAGGCAAAGGTGAGTCGGGCTGCTGTGATTGTTGAACTTTATGTGGGGAACAGATGATGATGCCCACACAGTTATTTGTGGCAGTATTCGTTGAGTTTGTGTCTTTGTTTGTGCTTTCTACCATCTTTTTTACTCCACTGATGACATTCTTACACGGGCTTTGCGTTGCTCTGCCGTTAGAGTTACTGCATCACATTACATCACTTACAGCGAGTGCATTTAGGAAGAGTTATTTTACAATTTACTACAGTCCACCTGCTGCATTTGTGAGTTCAAGAAGAGCATTTACAGGAAAAATAAAGCTTTTTGCTTTGGTCTCTGGATTTTGTGATGATTTCAGGTGTTAGGTTTTCTGTTAACTTGACCTTTGATTTGGGTTTTGATTTGCTCTTGCTTCTTTCTTTCGCTGCTTCTCTGTCTTTATGCGTGGTCTCTGAGTTTTGAATCCTTGTTTGGGTCTTTCTTTGTTTGCTGGATCCTGTTTGTGGGACCTGCCTTGGTTTTGTTATTTTAGACTGAATTTTAGCTTAATTTTAAAAAATAGTCAGCTGTTACCTCTGACATACCTTCTGGGCTGTTATAAGACTTTTTTTTACATATGCTAAACTCCATGTAAAGGTGTAAATAAAAACAAATTAAAAACTGCAGGACACCTGGATATTAAGGGAGCATATTATACGGATAGAGTTCTTGGTGAGGTTTAACCAACCAGTAAATGTTGTTTTAAAAGGAAAATGGAGGTAGTGTGGCCGAGTGGTCTAAGGCGCTGGATTTAGGCTCCAGTCTCTGTGGAGGCGTGGGTTCGAATCCCACCACTGCCAGGTCTTTAGTGGCTCCACAGTGTAGTGGTTTACATGTTCTTAACCCGTGCTGGTTATCTACTCTGCACATTCGCATGGAAGGAGTGGGTTTGGCACCCTCAAACAAAAAGTTTTTCAGGAAATGATTCCAATGATTTAAATTGCTTCAGTTTGTCAGCAGATCAAATTGCAATTACTGTGTTCTAGTAGCTGTAGTTAAAGCCAGGTAAACGAGACTTAAAGGTAGATTAGAACCACATATAAAAAACATTTTTGTTTTTCTAAATCACCCATTGACATGTACAGTTTGCCCTTCATTCACTGATTTTAATAAGTTACGGCTTAACAATCTATATGACACATAAATCTTGCTGTAAGGAAAACATAAACCCTGACCATAACCTGCTCCCGAAGGTTTAAGTTTGTATTCTTTCAGCTGCTATTTAAGGGTTTGAAAGTTTCATACCTGTTGATCTTTAATCTGTAAGAAGTGATCCACCTTCCTAGTACAGAAAACCCAGGATTAACCCTGAAGTTATCCAGATAAGATCCTGCTTCATAGGACAGACTTCTGCTGTGGTGGCGCCTTAAGGTACACAGACCTTACAGGCTCTACATCAAGCAGGTCACTGGCAACCTGTTTGGAAGAATGAATATTTGGTATAGCCCTCAAAAAGGCTTTGATCATGTGCACTGCTAAATTTATTGTAGCATATTGCACATGCACTGCTATATTATATTTGTATTACATACAACACAACCGAACCCTAGGTTTGACCCTAAGCAGGTCACGGCGACCTGGTGGATGCTAAGTAGAGTCTTGTTTTGGGATTGGAAATTCAAGCACTGATGCAGGCACTGGGATCGTTTCTCTCTGTCTAGCAGTTAAAAAGTCAGTGATCATCTCATCTTTTTAACTGCAGTCAAACTCAAACTTCACCTCCAAAGGATGCAAAAAATGCTTTATTCTTCCCTTATGGTCTAGTTGGTTTCTGAGTGATTAAGTCAGATTGTTTAATCTTCATTCAAACCCATAAAGAAGCCAGTAAAGGGCTTTAAATGTATTTACATGTAAAAAGCCAAATTGGTGGAGTTGCTATTTAACCACATGACATCAGTCAGGACACTCACGTATCTGCCCCGGTGATTATTGTTTTTAGCTTTAATGTGTTATTATGTTGTCTTCAGTTGGTGGAAGTCTGCAGGTGTATGCTCCTTTACTGTCTCCATGGTTCAGGCACCCTGTTTGTTTGCTGTTTTTGTTCCTATCAGCTTTTATAGCTGTAACACAGGATAAGCTAAACCCAAGCATGCTGATCAAGCAGCAAAAATGTGAACAATGCAATCATAGCAGCGCAGCGCATCTCAGGCATGTTAATCAATTAAAGAAACGAAGGACGGGATCTGCTGCTTCCAAAAATGAAGATGTTAAAAGAAGAAGTCTTTAGAGGAATACAGCTGCTGGCACGGCCAACAGCGACTAATCACCTCTGTTCAATCACCTCTGTTCAATCACCTCTGTTCATCTCCATTTATTTAGATTTTACAAGCATTTACTAACAAGACAGCAGTGTTGGGTAAACAGTGGTCATTTTAACTTCCTGTAATGTGGCCACGTCTCTATTTCTCACAGTGATTGTGGGAAAATGCTCGTAAAGGCCATTATGACTGTTTCCACCTTCTGTGTCCAAGAAGTCCCAACATGCAGCCAAAAATGTTCACTTTTTGTTTAGTATAAATGTCTCATCAGGATATGAGCTCAGATAATCATAATTACAGTGGTCCGACCAACAGGTCAGCCTTTTAGGATTAAACTGGCATTGTTCTACACATGATAATCCTCGGTAAATGCTGCAGATTATTCCATGATGGCCACGGTATTAAATCCAGCAGTTATTCAAAGTGCGCAAAGCCTTTTCCACTTTCATTAATGACCCGTTGGCCTTTTTTGTGCATCAAAGTGTCCCCTCGGTGAAAAATAAATGCCTCCAGAAAATCATTAGTCCCCACAAATCCCACTATTTTCGGACCACAATGCACTCAGCTAATGTTCCACAGTATTCAACAATGAGCTGTACTTTAATGCCAGCTGTCATTTTATAAACAGAAGGTGGCATCTTTTTCTCAAATGGCAAACGTCTCCGCTTACAATGGAGCTCTGTGAGCGCGCAGCGGGAGGGAAACTCGTGTCGTGCGACCGCTGTGCGCTCAGTAATTCAGCAGTGTTTGAGTTTCTCTGTTCTTCTGAGACTGTCTGAGCTTCTAGACAGCTGGATGTATAAGCAAACTGTCACTCAAACAAGTAAATAGGGAGGGGGAAAAGAGGAAGTAATCACATGGGATTACCAAGTCTTTTCTGTTTACACTGTTACAAAAATATCAAATTTAATTTAAAAGGAAGTTGAATGTTTTTCTGAGATTTCTCGTTTTCCTTTAAGTCTCTTATAAAGCCTTCTTGTGCATTAAACGGTGAGAGTTCAGAAACCACTGCTGCTGAGTTCTGTGGGAACATTTCCACATCACTGGCAGCAGTGGCTAGTTTGGCAGAGCCGATTCCTCGCTCACAGTTTGGTTCATACATGAACAGCCATTACGCCTCCACCCATATGTGAGGGCTCACTTTGGACTGGATGACGTACTTTTCATCATCAGTTGGGTGAACACGAGGCTCCGTACACACGTTTGTCTACCTTCAAGATCATGGTGAGAGCCCAGACCCTTAACAAGGTGCTGGTGACTGCATGGTGGACTGGATGTTATGTAGACTTTAGGGAGAGAATTGTCATGTTCTCAGCCATTGGTTTCAAATCTTACTGAATCAATCATCTTTCCATTCATTATCTTCAACTTATCCAAAGCCGGACACTGCAGCAGGCTAAGCAGGATATTCCAGATGCCCTTCTCTCATTTCGGCCACTTGAATTCACAGCCTCCACCCTCCCATCAGTCATGAATCAGACACTTGAACTATCTCACTTGGGGCTATGTTTTTTCACCCAACTCATAATGATGATGCTGGATATGTTGTTCCTTCAAATGATCCCTATTACAGTAAAAATGAGGGCTAAAACAGCTGCAGTTGACAAGTTCTTATGATTTTGAGCATCCCTCAGGTTCCACTCTAAACAACACATCAAACATCTCATTTCAAAACGTCAAGATGGCAGTGGCCAAAACATTTGATTCGAGGCTTCAAGACAACACAAACTAAAAATTAGTAAGCCAGCGAGACCTCAGTTCCTGCTATTTAAGTTCAGATCTTTTTTATGTGTTTAAAATATATTTTTTAAATTAAAGTTTTAGCCTAATGAGAGATTTTTATTGCGTGGAGTGAAGGTGGGAGAAGATGATCCAAACAAAAAGGAAGTGAAAGCCACTGAGAGACAAAACAACTCAACTCAATAAACTCGAGAAAAATCCAGGACCATTACATTTTTAAACCGCTGGGTTTCATGTCGATGACGTCTGTTTTTAACTCACAGATCAATAGTCATACATGACACTGAGCACTGCTCGTATTGTAGACCCTCTAAATAAAGTTCTGAATCTGCAAATGAGCACAGCCCCATGGAGCAGCACACTCGCAGCTTATTCACCTTTTTCTGTCCCCATAATTAAGGCACTCAGCTGTCACCTATACACAGGGAGGAGGTTATTTTCAGATATTTTACAGCAGTTTTAGAAGATCAAGCGAGGCAAAGTCAGAGAAGAGAAATAATGGGAAGCACAATTACATCAAAAGATGTGCAAAAAACTCAGAAACAGAGAGACAACAAAACCAGCAGGGTAGTTTTCACCTGGATCTGAGTTCACCTTGAAATAAAAAAAATAGAATCGGTGAGTGGATTAAAGAGGAAAGAAATCAAGAAAATGTCAAATATTTTCTAGATGTAAGGCCGCTTAATTTCAGCTCGTTTATTACAGCACGCTGTGAGGACCCTCTGAGCACAGACTGCAATGAAATTACTTTAATCTGGATTTTTATCTTCTTTTTTTTTTTTGTCTGGGTACAGATGAACTTTTTGGGAGCATTTCAGTAAAAATAAACCGCCATTTGGCTGTTTGAAAAAAAATCCCCTTCTGTTGCCTTTTCAGTCAAATTAACAAACTGTCATTTGTTGGCTGTAAAGTCTCGTTGGAGAAATGATTTGATTGTCCTGCATTCAGCGAGGATTATGATTCTCCGACATGCGACAAACAGCTGCTGTCTGTGACGGCTCTGTGTCATGACGTGGCGTGTTTGGCTATATTTGTATATTGGATGCATTTTGGATAAGTGAGCTCCATCGTGCAGTCAAACTTAGTGGGGCATGTCAGTGCGCAATTTCACTGATGGATTCTTCAATCGCCACACTTCTCTGGGGCTTGGCTTTGTGAAACCATTAGCAATATGGTTTGTGCGCCCATTTAACTTAATTGCAGGGATGCTCAGCGGTTAAAGTGTGGCCATAACTCTGCAAGCGTTAGGGGTCCCATCTTCTCTGTAGCTTGGAAGGACAGTGCCGCAGCTGAGTTTTGAGCCCCAGTGGGGCTAAAGCAATGACAAAAAAAGATATTCACTGATATTTTTATTGCAAAATCCAGAATTTTTATTTTTAATTTGCACTTTTTATAGTAAATTATAAAATAAAAACAGCAAATGAGATTAATTTGAAAAGTGCTGTGAAAAAGTATTTGCCCCCTTCTGGATTTCTTAGGTGTTTTTTTTCTTTTGCATATTTGTCACACCTGCATGGTTCGAATCATCAGACAAAATGCAATGAGATGATAATTCCAGGGATTTAATGGTGAAGAGCGGACAGGTAGGTGAGTTCTGGCAGGTAAGTGAAAATGAATCCTTTCCTTAGAGGAGCAAACCAGCCCGAGACTGCAAGGCAGGAAAAAAGGCAACGTTCGGAAGCTCACAAGCATGACTGAGCCTGATTACCACAACAATCTGGCAGAGAATGGCTGCTCGAGCTGGTGCTTAAGTACTGGCCGGTCATGAGCAAACCAGAAACAGGTGTGTTGGCTGAAGAGCTGGAAACTGAGAGACAGTCGGTGGAGTCTAAGAACAGAGCCTTGGACTTTAGACTGAGGCAAAGGGGAAAATTGTTCTGAAATCACACAAATCAAAATTTGAAATTTAGTTTGGAAAACATGGATGCTTCTGCCTCTGGAATTAAGAGGAAAGGGACCATTTGGTTGGTTGTCAGCTGGTTTTGGAGGTCATTAGTACCTATTAGACTGGCAGCTTGCAAATCTGGAAAGGCGCCATCAGTGTTGAAAGGCATATACATGTTTTATATAAGAATATGCTCCCATCCAAACGACATGTGTTTTAGTCGAGGGCTTTGCATCAACACGGCAATGCTAAACCCGCTGAAAACATTTGGTGCATCTTGAAGCAAACAGATACAACAAAGGAGTCCCAGGACCACTGAGCAGCTGGCTTTAACTGCATTCTGTCTTCATTTATATTTTACACAGAGTCTCAACTTTGTTAGAATTTAATTTTGTATAGAAACACAATACAAATGTAAGCTGAGACAACATGCCAGTGTGATAGAATTTAGTTTTTTTTTTTAAGGGAAAAAAACAATAACATTGTTGCTTCAAAAAAATATCCCGGTTGTGTTTGCCTTGAGATGTGTTTCAGGGAAAGAGAAAGACTTTAAATGCTTACAGAATAAAAATGCTGGCCCTCCTGTTATCAGTGCAGAGAGATCAGAGATATCTATGAGGAATGGTGATGATTTTTTCCAGAGATCCTATTGGTCTGTATGCAGTGATATCTTACCTTATCTTTAATCTAGAGCACAACTTGTTCCAGAGATCATATCTGCAGCATAAGTAACCATGACCATGTAAGCATGCAAGAAGTAAACCATCTCCATAACAGCAAACACCCAGGGTTAACATGGAAGTCACCTGGATAATCCTGCTTTGTAGTACAGACCTATGGCTGACATGATAGCAGACATGTGGCTGAATTAAAGCAGCCAGACTTACCCCGTGCAATGACCCCTGAGAGTACTCAATCACAGGACCAGGCAGCCAGAGGAGAAGTACTAAATCCTAATTGTTAATCCAGGCTAAAGTCAAAAGGGCCAAAACTCAGACACAAACATCACAAGGAAGGCAACTGGGACTAAGAGAATGCAAAGAGAAATGCACAGAGAGGAAAATGGAAACACAAGGAAAACTAACAGTGGAAAACTCAACTGTAATGAGAATGAGACAGTCTGACGGGGAATAAAGGGCAGCTTCAGCTGATTGACAGCAGGTGTGGGAAAAAAAGTGGTGAGGATGTCTGAACACAGTACAAAACAAGCAGGCATTACAAAGTAAATCAGGACCCAAACTGGCCCCAGTTAAGACCAAATGTGACCCAAAGGGGAAACAAACATCCTGCACACTTTAGCCAGATGTTTTATAAAAACAATCTGATTTACAGAAAAAAATGATAGATTTTTTTTTCTTACAATACTGATGGCAACATTAGATTGAACCCACTCATTTCTCTTACTACACTTCGGCCTTCATAAACCAACAAAACAATTAAGCGATTCTCCACCGACGAGCACGGCTCACAGTGAGAGATAAGGACCGCCTAATCATTCAAACTGATGAAGTGACAGCGAGTCAGCAGGCGAGGGCATTAAAAGCTGAAGCGAGGCCCATTGGAAGCAGGCAACAGGCTGCCATAGATTACTGCTGCCGCTGTTATTGTCTCTCGTTTTAGTTTCATTGCACATCACCGTATGTTTCAGGCAATAATTTCATCGCTCATTTCCAAATAATGATCATCAGCTTGTTGATTTGAAAGCAGACGTTTGTTCCCTGAGTGCGATGAGATGAGACGACGTACTGAACTAAATTTAGGCGGGAGAGAAGCTTTGCAGCCTGTTATCGCTGTGTGGGGAAGAAAATGGTATCTGACATGGATCTGTGGTGAAATCGCAAACACTTAGCTGGAATATTTTAATTAGACAAAATGTAAAAGTGGGTTTGAAAGCCATCACAATATATTTGGAAAAATGAAGTCAGCTTGTTGGTATTTATTAAACTTTAGATAAAGATTTTTAAACTGTCTTTGTGCTTTCTGCTCTTCCTGACTGCCTGAATATCATCAGTGAAAATATGCAGAAAGTGTCCCAAAACATTATATCAGGATTTTGTAGATGTGTTTATCATTTTTTTAATGAAGATTTTAAGTGCGCTTGCTCCTGTAACAAGAACCAGTCACAAAGACACCGTTGTGTCTGCACTGTCTAGTGTCTTTGCTTTTGGTTTTTTGCAATTCTTTTTGCAATTTTTGCATATTTGCACGTTATGTAGCCCCGTGTTGATTGTCTGTTATATGTCATATGTAGCACCATGATCTCGGAGGAACGATGTCTCGTTTCACTGTGTACTGGACCACTGCACATGGTTGGAAGGACAATAAAGTCACTTGACTTGACTTGACTAGCACGGTGCAGTCTGGATACAACTGTAAATATGTGTGTTTAATTCTTTTAGGCGTTAAAAGGAAAGACAATATCTCACACATCCTGAAATGTCCCACTGCAGGAGCCACAAAGTGTTAATGCCCCCAAACGCAGTTTATATTATTTATGTCGTGAATCTTATTTGAACAAATGTCAGAGCAATAGCATCAAGCAAATGCTTCAGTTTTTTTTCTCCTAAAAACAGGAAGTGGGAGGTCAGTTCCTTGATCATTAATATGCAAATTGTCATGACCATTGATCAAAGACCACTGATCAATAGCCATAAGTACCATTCACACAGATGGCGAATAGCGGCGATCACATCATTGTAAAACAGTGAAAGATGTGCCCTTTGCCCCCCTCCTCAGTTCAGAGATGGTCTTTCCCTTTCATGTAAATGGCCTGGGATTTCCTTACCTGGATGATGATGGTTTTCTTTTCTAAATTTGAAAACCTGTATTTTTACATCTAAAAATAGCAACAGTTTTGAGTTTTATGTAAAGAAATGTGATCCCACAAGGAAGTCCCAAATTGTTGTACTGCTTTGACAACACATTTTTATTTGGAGCCAGTTAGATCTCAGATTTCCTGGTTAATGCAGCAAGACAACACGTACTCTGTCTGACCCACAGAACTGAAGCTTCAACAACCTCATGGGTCTGTGAGGACAGGGGTGCAAAGAGATACACGATTCGCTGTGAGCAGGATTTGAACCTGCGCGGGAAGAACCCATTGGATTTCAAATCCAACGCCTTAACCACTCGGCCATCACAGCTGCTTGCACAAGACTTTTTTGTTGTTGTTGTTGTTTCTGCATGTAATGTGACAACGCCAACCCTCTTGTAGAAATCCTTTTCACTGATTTCTGCAGTGAATCTCTGCATGTTCTCGCCTTTTTCCACTGCACAGCTTAGGTTTGCAAAGCTGCATTTGAACAAACCACCTAACCCTTTGCACAGACGAGAGCAAAGCGAGCCATAATGTACAGTTCCTCATACATGAGGTCTAGCACATGGGTGGAGATGATGGTGATGATTTAGACTTGCAGTCTTTGAGTCAAACATGAACTCTTCTGTATACAAAGTCAGATGAGAGGCCATCTGTCTGACAGTCAAAACGTGACCAAAACTGAGTCATGCAACAGGACAATGATCACAAACACACCAGCAAATCTGCAACAGAATGGCTGAAAAAAAGAACCAAGGTGCTGCACTGACTGAGTCAAAGTCCAGACCTCAGTGGGAGTGAAATGGTGTGGTGCAACCTTAAGAAAGTAGAGCATATAAACCACAGCCATACTTGTCAAAAATCTTAAAGTATAAGATTTTTTACAAATACTTTGGTAAAATAAAGCCAAGATCAAAAAAAATAACCAGCCTGAAAGGATCGCGATGATATCTTAAGTCGTGGCTATATCTACTAACCACCCAATCAAAACACAGCATGAGGTGACATGCTGATTAGGACGTAGCTCATTTGGACAATGATGATGATGCATCATCATCATTATATCATCAAACGTCTAAAGTCTGTATCCATCAAACGTAACGTCCTCCTTTTTTTGATGCACGCCGCACACTTTGGCTTGAAGTGAAGCCGCAGCGTGCTCGAGCCTTCACAGACAGATGGCTTTTTAACCCTGTGAGGAGCTGGACAGAGACTTTGACCACAGTGACTCATCTGCTGGTGGACAACAGTGCCGTGCTACATTTGTCATTTACTTTGGTGCGTTAATC
>VUQR01001854.1:15329-49368 GCA_015108515.1 Hemichromis elongatus | reverse complement strand
ATTTGTGATTGACATGCCATTGCCCAATCAGCTTAAAGGAAGAAAAATCGGGTCAAAATTCGTACTTGTAAGTTGAAACTTGAGTGCAGAGTTTCACAGCCATTTTTTTGGCTAAGTCCACACACAAATCTTTTTTACACATACAAATCTTTTTTACGCACACACAGATTCTTTTTACACATACAAATCTTTTTTACGCACACACAGATTCTTTTTACACATACAAAACCCAATGTACAAATACAAAACTGATTTACAAGTACAAAATATTTATGACCACAATTTGAGCCCATATGTGAGGAGCTGTACAGAGACTTTGACCACAGTGACTCATCTGCTGGTGGACAACAGTGCCATGCTACATTTGTCATTTACTTTGGTGCGTTAATCGCTGTTTTTCTGTAACTTTGTAGGAGTATGTGTGGGACGTGTGTTTGTGTGCATCTGTGTGAACGGTGCGTGTTGTGTGCAAATGTTTAGCTCACTGGAACATGCTGTCAGCAGTTTGCTCTCTCAGCCCGCCCACACGTGAACGGCGAGCTGATCAAAGCTCCAGGCTCAGCGTTATCACAGCAAATTTCTTCACAGGTAGAAGATAAAAAGGATATTTTTCTACTTTGAAAATCTAATTTTTTCTCAGCCTTTGTGAGCTTTAACTAATGCAACTCTTTAGTGTTTCTTCTTGTAACAAGCAATGAATTAGGTCATGTTTGAGCTCAGCTCTACTGTGCACACCTTCTCTTATCTCCTATAAACAAACTCCAAAATGAACATTGGTGGGATTTTAAGGAGGGGCATGTTGAAATCCAATTCATCGTTCAAATAGAAACAAAGTCTCTTTCCATCTTCAGAGGCATAGGGAAACAAATCCAAACTAACCTTAGGCAACACTGGAAATTGCAGAAGCACTCTTTTTCTAGTGGATAACAAAAGAACTGCAAAATCTTCAACATTTTAAAGGACATTGACAGTTCTTACAACTTTAGCCACAGCACCAAAAGTCAAGACTGTGCTGCTTTGGTTAAAACATCTCATATTAAATTACATTAAACTTCAGCTGGTAAACTGGACAGAGGAGTCGGAAATTAATCAAGCATAACACTGAACCACTAAAATGAACTTTTCTGTATGCAAGTAAATAACTTTAATTTGTCATCTTAAACAAAAATAATAAAGTGCTTTTCTATTTTTTTTCTTGTTTTTTTTAAATAGTACATTTGATAACTCATGAAAAACATTAATAATTTAATTTTAGCATTAACAGTTAGAGAAACATAAAAAATATATTAGTGATTACGATAATATATTGGTAATATAGTTAATAACTATAATAATTAACATACTTTTGAAGTAGTTTTTACATTTGATTGATTATGAAGTAACATGGTTGTCTCCATGTAAATCCATCGATTTGTACCTACATGGGGATTCCTCCACCGAGCTTCCAGTCCAGCACAGTAACCACTCGGCCATCACTGCTCAGTACCTGCAATTAAATGTTACATGTAAAGGCAACTTGTGAGGAAATCCAAAAAGCAATGACGCGTGTCCGTTTATTTAGCTGACTTGATGTGACAAATGGCACATGCAGTTGTAATGTGTCATGACTTTATTGTCTGGTACCGAAACACAGATGAAAGATAATATAGACTAGTTCTACAGTTTACAATAATAGTAATAAATGAGGGAAGGACACATAGTTAGCATAAAGTGTGAGTGTAGCTTCTACCGGTTTTCTCTGGGACTTCAGAAAACAGCAGATGAATTTATGGTCATAGTTTCAGGCCATACTGAATGAAAATGAAGTCATGTTAGTAAAGTTTTATCATTCTGTAAGTCAGAAAGGAGGATTATCTGGGATAATCTCCTGGGTAAAGCACCATGATGGCGATGGTGAAAATGGTTGAGTCCAGGCTTTTCTCTGTTTTCATACACTGGGAGCATATTTGATGAATGTAGGCTGTAAAATAAGCCTGGACCAAAAACACAGGCTCCAATGCACGACCGCTTTTTCTTTCCTTGCTGCATCAGGAGGACATCTGGAGGACACACCATGCAAACAAACTTCTGCTGCTGCAACTAAACCAGATTTTGTTAGAAAAACACAATTTCATGCTGCACTCCTATCAGCTTAAAGGTAAAGGTCACCCACATATTGCATGTATTGAAGATGTTTCCACGACTGACAAAACGACATCCGTGAGTAAAAAAAAAAGTTATTTTCTCAGACGTTTCAGTTGTTAAGTCAAAATTTTGTCATATTAATTTCAATTTTTTAATTGAAATGTTTTTTCTGAAGTTGGAAACAAGCTTCCATGTGTTCTGTTGGTCCCTTAACTTGTTCCAAGACCATTTTAAAGATCACTATTATACCATAACATGCTTCTGCTGGAACACCTCATGATTGCACAGTGCTCGGCGGCAATCATGGCTTTAGAAAGGGCTACCTGTTATAAATATTAAAGACGTTATTTTAACTTCAGCCGCTGCAAACAGGATTTAAACCCGTACAGTGAAACTCAACAAAAGTTCAAGTTGGAAACCTTAACAGCAGAACAACCACAGCCCTGAAATCCCGGCCAAGAATGGCATACTTAGTGTCCCGTAAAAGAAAGCCGAGGACTTTTTCTCTGCTTTATTTGTTACTGATGTTCATTAAAGACAACATATATAAAGCAAAAAAGTAAGAAAGGAGCAGGAGCTTTAATAAAATAAGAAAAAGAAAACCCAAATATCTACTCTTACAAATTTCTTTCCATATACCGAGTCAGTCGATAAAGAAATTAATCCAAAAAGTTTTCATATTTCTTTGCCCTTGAGAAAAGACAGTCCACATTACAAGTAAATGAAACCACTTGCCATTAATTATGCTTAGCAAATGAGATTATCCACAGCTGTCAGCCCACATACACACACCGGACAGCGAGCTGGTGCTTCTTGCTTCCCCCCTGCCATGCCTGATTTCATTATTCTATTAAATAAGGTTCATTAACACTGGCTGAATGGAGAAACTTCCCTTCTTAAGCTTTGATAAACACAAGCAGTGTGCAATACGTAGCCATGCAAGCTGCCTGCTCTCTCTCTCTCTTTTTTTTCTGTGCTGTTTTCCATCTTCATGAACATTGTGGCCTTTTGGGTGCAGGTAGCGATCATCTGAATGACTAATATCAGCATTTTATTTGCACTTTCTGCACCCACTGATGCATTTACCTCAGAGAAGGCAAGGGCAGAAAAACCTGCGATGGCTGAGAGGCTGAGACGTGGTGCAGATTATAACACCGGTGATGTGCGGCCCCAACATTTGATAGGTTGACCTCATCACACCTCCATGCTGGTATACAATGATATAGAATACTAAGGGCTTTTCATGCTCTTTTGTACAGTCTATAGCGACTGACTCTCCTTTGGAGCCAGCCTCAGGCACTCATGAGAAGAAATGTGGGGGTCGTCTTGTTGTTGCTGCTCAGGTGCATTATCACTTTTTTTAAAATCACTTTTCTATGTTAGCTCATTTGTCTTCATGTAAAAAAAAAAAAATCACAGTTTGTGCATCAAACACTTTAAAAGCTGAATTAAACACTCTTTAGCCACCTAAAGCTACTTTGATCATCGACAGGATATTTTTGACATAATTAGGGTGGATAGAAACACTTAAGTGCACCCCTATCCAGCACTGATCCCCTCCACTTATTCACTAATTTGCTCTTTGCTACATGCACATACTCTCTAAAATCTCCTCACCTGTTTTGCAAAACCAAAGCTGCACAACACCATCATGCAGATCTGCTCATCTAAAACTTTAAAGATAGATTAAGCAGACAGTTGTTCACATTGCTACTTGGATAACCTCTACTTAAATCAAGTGGAAAGTCTAATACTTTCATTCACAAATGGATGTGAGTTAATGAAGAACTTTTTGGACTAGCGAGGGCGTGTTTTTGTGTCTACATATCAGAGGACGTCAAGTGAAAGATGATGAAAAATGTGAAAATGGCAGCAAGTGTGGGAAGACGCGAGAGCTCAGTGGATACGACGCAAAGAAAAACAGTTATTAACTTCTTTTTTTGTCTGAAAATAAATGGTCCCATTAGCTGTGATGATGCAGGTCATTAAAACACCTCCAGCTCCACCTGCCTTCCGAAGCACAGGACTCACATCATTACGTTCACATCCCATCTCACAGCTCTCATTCATATCATCCCACCACTTAATGGCATCACACCCCTAATATAACTGAAAGGTGGAAGGTTAATGCACAATAGTTTAGTGTGCACTTTTCATTATTCTAATGACTTTTAGTTTGCTTTGCAGTGCCACCCAGAATCAGCAGTCACCTGGGGTAAATACGAGGAAAATAGGCATTAAAATTACCCACAAAGAAGTCAAAAAAAGTTGCATATTTGATCTGACTCTAGCTTCTTTAATATTACTTTGTTCTTTGTTCTATATCTCAGTTTAATGGTGAAATTGACACCACTTTTATTTGCATGGAGCACAAATAATTTCACATGATTCTTTGTCATTTTCAGCCATGTTCAGCTTGTAATATTGGATTTTTCTTTAAAAATAATTTTTCATTTCAGGAAGCCTTATAAATGAAAAATGGCTTGTAATAAAAGTGCAAACTAGTTTAATGTTGATCCATAATAGTTATAGTTTTAACAGGAATTCATTAATAGATTATGAGCACT
Organism: Hemichromis elongatus; assembly: GCA_015108515.1. Classification (NCBI taxonomy): domain Eukaryota; kingdom Metazoa; phylum Chordata; class Actinopteri; order Cichliformes; family Cichlidae; genus Hemichromis; species Hemichromis elongatus. Next base: position 44,677 of record VUQR01001854.1, on the reverse strand, counting down.
GTAATTGCTGCTGCTGCTGCTCATATTTCAGTGTTTATGTGTGTGTATTCTGACAAGAAATGGTGCAAAATAAAATCTCTCAAATGATGTTTGGGCATCAGATAAATGGGAATAAATGGGGTCACTGGTTTGGGGACCAACAGGGATCAGCAGGTGATCTATTATGGTGTGTTTTTTTGTTGTTGTTTTTTTCCTGAAGCCAAAATCCAAAAACAAAACAAGTGGAAGTAGTAGTGGAGATGGTGCAGAGAGGAAAGGGCTGCATATAAAAAGGAAGGTGTGAGAGTTTTACAGAGGATTTAAATCGTCCATTTTAAAATCAGTGTTGGAATGCTACTAGTGAGATATCATCATTCCCACTCTGCCAATTACCTGCCTCAGTACCACATGGAAGCTCCTGTTAGTCATCCCCACCCACCAAGATTGGGTACCAAGGCGCAAAAACGACTGGTGCATTGAAAGAGGACTATGGCAAAGTTGGAAACCTGGAGCCTTTGTGAAGGTCTACTAGAAGATGTGAATGAATCATAGACGATCCCTACTTCAACCGTCAGTGAAACCAACCAGCTGATCTACACCATGATAGCAGTGATCACAGAGCTGCTTGGCTACAAGATGAATAGCCACAAGGAGCATTACCTTCCGTGGAGAAGGAGACTAGAGGATCAAGATCAAGGCAGCATGGAGGGAAGTTAACCAACTATTGGAGCTGGAGAAACATGTGATGAAGGAAGGGATGCCTAAGAAGTACAGCAACATGCTCAAACCTGAGGCCTTGGAAAGTGCTAAGCAAAGACTCACAGTCAGAAGCAGCCAACTACAGGTCTTTACATACATATATAAAGACAGGCAGTTTGTGGGGTTAGGTTAATTGGTGATTCTAAATTGGTGGTCTGTCGTCCCCTCCTGCGACACTGATTAGGATAAGCAGAAGAGGATGGATGGATATAAATGAGGGAAAAACACAATAGGTTTAAAAAATTTACTCTAAACAAGATCTACATGCTGACAGGGTATAGCTATACCACTCTGGAAAGCATTATTAACTGCAGTTACTGAAGATTCCCCCAAATAGCATGTGTGTGAGGGATATTTTAAATATATGTAACCATGAGCTAAAATAGCCACTAAAAGTTGAAATGTCATTATATCCACCAGCAGTCCAAATTATAAGATTGAAAAAGAAAAAGAAAATAGGTTAACGGGGACCTAAAGTGCTCATTTACTATCCATCCATCCGTTTTCTTCCACTTATCTAAATTAGGGTCACAGGAGCCTATCCCAGCTGTCACAGGGCAACAGGTGAGGTACACACTGGACAGGTCAGCAGTCTGTCACAGGACAAACACACACAGAGAGTATTCACATTTTTCACACCTAATTTAGAATCACCGTTTCACCTAACAAGCATGTCTGGACTGTGGGAGGAACCCAGAGCACCTGGAGAGAAGAACCGCACACACACACAGGGAGATCATGTAAAATCCACACAGAAACCAGCAGGTGGATTCAGACCCGGAATCTTCTTCATGTGAGGCAACAGCACACTTTCAGTTTTTGTGAGCAGCGTAGTGCAGGAGACTGGGCTGACTACAACTTAGAATCTGTTTTTCTTTACACATTTTCTCTTGTTTGTTTCTTTATTTAATTATAACCAACCATATATCTATGTGGTGCAAGAGTTTAGAAAAGTGTGGCTGCTTCTAAATGACTTCGGTGCTACACTAGTAGCATTAAAGTCATCTCTGAGTGGTAAGGATTAGAAAAGTTTGTAAATTCTAGCAAGGCCTTAAAACATTTTCTCTATTCTGAGGCTGGGTAAACCTTGGACATACGTGAACAGCCTGTCAGTCCATCTCAGGGCTACCATCAGCCACTTTGAGCCACTCGCCAAATCCTTTGGAAAAGATTTTGTGCTCAGTTTAAAATCTCTGTGACTGAGCTAATAATACAAAGCTCCTCATTTAGTTTAAAGCCCATGATGCTTCTTGTGTGAAAGCCTCCGTCCTTATCACAGACACCTTTCAATTACCCCGGCTGGCTCGGAGCCACCTTTCTGTTTGTTTTCACTTGGTTCATTCAGTGGGAACTCTAATGGCGTTCATGGCTTCCTGCAGCAGATTTTCGCTATCACCGTATATGTGTTTACCTCACTCCATTTAATTTCTTCTGCAGTTCAGGGCGAATATAAAGCTGGGCATCACATTCATTCCGAATCACAACTCTGACTCGCTTCACAAGCACAGAGGAGAAACACGCTGTATATTTCCATTTAGATGAAAATTTATATAAGATGAAAATGACCTCAAGTCTTTTTCATTGTGTTTTTCAGGATGCAGCAGCACGCCGTCAACCTTCATAAGCCCCATAAAACACTGGGATGCTGAAGCATCATCAGCTGAGGATGCAGACAGTTCAAGTAAACGCCGTCCCTCCTCTCACTGCACACAACATGCTTTAGATCCATTATTTCAATGTGCTACATGTCTAACATTTGAACTGCAGACAGTTTATGTGGCTATTTTACAAACACAGATGTTGTATCATCCTATACACTCTTAGCCTTGTTAGCAGCATGCTGGCTTCCTGGACTGCAGCACAAGCCTGTCAGTCAGTTACACAAATGTATTGTCTCAAATTTAAAATTTCTCTTTATTTAAATGGACTGATGTTAAAAGGTTTGCAGATTTTGGTGCATGGATGAATCAATGCGTCCCCCTGACTTTTCCTTTAGCACAACTGCTAGGCCAAAGTAGACCAGTGCAACCATCACATATTGCACTCATTGTTCCCATAGCAGGAATCCCAATGACTCTTTTCATGCCCAAAAAAGAGAGGGGCATTTTCCGGTTTCTGCTGGATTGCAGAAGTTTGAACTGCTTGTTGCCAGGATGAGAAAGGGACCTACTGTGCCCATTATCCCATACCCATTTTCTTAGTCTCTAATAGAATAGCTTTGAATTAACAATACAAATTAATAATTATTTGTACCTTCTCGCTGGGCCCCTCACTTCATCCTCTGTCTAAAATAAGCCGGTTTTCTGTTGATTGGTTGCTGCTCATAACCACAAGATTTGAACAGCAGTTAGGATGGAGTTGTGCATTTACAACCAGAGCTGTGTTTTCCAGAGATGCCTGTAGAAAAATATGCTCTCATGTTGGCATCATGAAGAACCATCAGTAACATAATGTCTGAAATTCGGTGTGTAGAGTAGTCTGAATCCTGAGCTCACAGGGACGCCTGTTTGTATGCCGGGTTTGATGTGAGTACTCAGAAATATAACAATATAAACATGACAGAAGATGTAATGTGCACAACCCGGCTTTGCACCGATGATTGCACTACAATCATTTGCTTACACAAACTCAAAGTACCTGAATGATTTAAGTACACTCATTACTTAAGTGCATGGAGACACGATGGATGTGTGCACTTCAGATTTAGTCTCTGTTTAGCCTCTAATGGAAATGTTAGCAGGCTAACAAACTTAACTTCAATGGGAATCTTGATAGCTTAAAAAAAATGGCAGCACCAGGACCTCACAGGTGGACCATGAACTCCTCTGTACACCAAAGTCTTCTATAGTCAAATGTGAAGCCATTTTTCTAAAAGCTAAAGCTTGGCTGAAATCAAATCCCACAACAGTATACAAGCTGAAAAACAAAAGAATCAGTGTTGCAATGGCCAAGTCAAAGTCCAGACCTCAATCTGACTGAAAGCTTGTCGCAGGACCTTAGAAGAACTGTGCATTAACGATTGTCCAAAAACCTCAATGAACTGAAGCAACGCTTTAAAGAAGGGTTGACCAAAAGTCCTCAACAACAATGTGGGAGACCGATAAAGTCTCAGAAAACAAGTTGTTCACTCAAAAGGTGGTTCCATGAACTTTTGAATCATAAGGCTTACTCAGTTTTAGAGTCCAAGTAAAATGTTGTAATCATATGGCCGTGTATGAATCCTAATGATTTTCATGTACAATAAAGCAGGACAGGGTTTCTCACTGTAAACACTTTGATCTCTAAAACAGGTGCCAGCAGTTTGGAGGTGAAGGAGAATCAGGATGACAAATGCCAGGTGGAGCGCGACCTCCTTAGAAAGTATCACCCATCAACCTTTTGCACAACTTTGTCCAGAAATGGACAAAGAGCTTTGAAGAGGAAGCAGCCGCTGGTGGCTGGAAAAGACCAGCTGCTCTACCAAAGTCACTCGACCTGTAAAAGAGCAGCTTGGGGTGTGACTCAGAAGAACGCACTGGTGCACCTGAATGAGCTACGCCCAGGCCTGCAGTATGATATCACATCAAAGACTGGCCCGCTGCACGCACCGGTATTTTCTGTAGCCGTTGAGGTAAACGGTTTCCACTTCGAGGGCCGAGGACCAACTAAAAAACAGGCCAAGATGAGGGCTGCAGAGCAGGCTCTCCAGTCATTCATCCAGTTCCCAAATGCCTCCCAGGCTCATGCCACCATGGGGAACTTCACCAGCACACCTGTGGACTTCACAGCAGATAAAGTCGATATTCCCGACAGATTTTTCAAAGCGTTTGAGCCATCGGTGCTTCGGAACTGTGATCTAATCCACTGCAACGCAGCAAAAAAGGAGGTCTTCTCCAGCATTTATAACCACAGAAGACTTGTTCGGCTGACACTGGACTTGGTTTCCTCTACAAATCCAAAAAGACGAGCAGTCACCGCCTCACTGTTGGAGGACCTCAGTCCAGTAGCATTGCTCAATGAGCTGCGACCGGGGCTCAGGTACATGTGCCTGACTGAGAGAGTTCCTGGCAGGCCGATGAAGAGTTTTGTTATGGTGGTCAGGTTGGAGGGGCGGGTGTTTGAGGGGTGTGCTCCCAGTAAAAGACTGGCTAAGGCCCAAGCAGCAGCAGCTGCCCTACAGTCTCTTTACAACATAAGTCTGGGACCAGAGAGGACTTTCATGGCCCTGCAGGACAGCAGGGCCAAAAATCAGCTACCTCAGGTGAGTATTTTACCTCGACTCTGCTTTTATAAGTATAGTAATAAAAAAGGAGTTGTATATGGAAAGCAGTGAGGGAATAGTTTCACTCAGGTCATCGGTAATGGGTAAAAAAAAACAACACATTTTTAACAGCTGATTTTCTAAAACATGTCCTGCTTACATGGATGAATAACAGTATTGAGCTTTCAGTCACCTACCTGAGCAGACCGAAAAGGGATCGGGGAGCACATGGATCAGAGTCCCAGCTAAAAGTCAATCAGTCATCAACACAAATTACTCTTAAACAGAAAGAAAAATGCAAAGAGATGCAAAATGCAAAATTTTAAAAGCTAAAACAAAAAAATACTAATAGGCAAACATAAGCACTGTGGCTATAACAGGATGTGCTTCACTTTTATAAGACCGGAATATCCATCTTTCTGCAGAGGGACCCATTGTCCCATGCATGACTGCTCATAACCTGCTATGCAGTCTTCTCATTGGAGTTTTTATACAATATTACATATCCCATGTATCCCATAACTATGTCAGCTTCAAGTCGTGAATTTCTCCCTCATCTCTTTAGCATTTGCCATTGTTTGAAACAGTCTGGATAAATGGGTGTGAGGTGCACCGTATGCTACCAAATGAAGTGTGCTGCACATCAGCATGGCCATCATGTCCTGAGGCCTGAGAGCTGGATGGTGTCCTGCACACTCATCTGCAGCATCTAAACAGCTTCATTATGTCTCAGAGCCGCGGAGAATTGTCCCCGACGTCTTTTACTGTCGTGCTGCCGTGCTTATGAATACAAGGCGACACGTCTCCTCGGATCGACGCCGGGGAGATGAAGGGAGTGACTGGGCATATACCCTTTTTCACAGTTGTTGAAATAAGCAAATGATAATGAAGAAAGACAGGCATGTACGCAATTTATTAAAGCCTGAGGGAGGTTTGATGAGCGGATCCACTGCCGGGTGGGTGCAATGGCAACATTTTGGGTGAAAAAGTGGATTCTGATGCTTTGAGTTTGAACAAAAAGCACTTTTACATGGCCGTACGCTGATACACCAATAAGTGAACAATTTGCCAAATCCTCCCTCCTCCTCCTCCTCCCCTTTGTGTGGAATTTTTATTTCCCATCATTTAGCGTTAGCCCTCCCTCCTTCGCTTTAATACGAGCTGTCTGTCAGACGGCGTGACGCATTAATGAACATTATTACAGCACATTAGGGATGAAGGAGGAGCGGCAGCAGAGCAAGGAGATAGAGGTGGAGCAGGAAGGCGGTGTGAAGAGCATAATAATCAAACAGATAATTGTTTAACACACTCATTACACACGACCTTGTGCCACTGTCATCCAGAAAATGTTGAGCTTGAGAGTTTCGCTCAAAATAAGCTTCCTCGGACCACATAATAGCTCAAACCTTTAAAAGGTTATCATTGAGAACATTCCAGCGTAACATTTCTGGGACATTTATATAGTGAGCAATGTAAAAAAGAAATTAAAGTGTGACACTTTGTGCTTAAAGAGGGCCTGTTCTGCTTGTTTCCAGCTCCTTATTTCTGTACTCAGTCTCTAATAGCATAGCTTAGCATGATTCGCTGGCTTTAATTCAGCAGCTCAGTTCATTCTCTCATTGTTGCTCTGACTGCTCTAAGGAGCTTAAGAAGGTCGTTGACTCACTATTGATCATGTGCCTCATCACGTGAGCCAAGGTTTAAAAAAAAAGGTGTGGGTCATTATCAGGAGAGCTTTCATTTGTCTTTATCGGGCTGCCGTGCTGTTTCAGTGTTGTTTAATTGTCCATTAAAGGCTTTTGTTTAAAGGTTTATTCTCTGTTGATAAATTTGGATTTGTGTCCACTTTTCTGAACTCTGACTGTGTCGTGATCTTCAGCCAGATTTGATCAAATATATATATAAAAAAATTTTTTTTTGAAAAGCAGAGAAATTTACACAACTTGGAGTATTTCTTTAGCTAACTTGTTATTTATTATTCTTACTGTGACCACATAATTGACAGTGGAATCAATAAAGTATTCTGATTCTGATAAATTCCAGAAAAAAAGTACACAAATTGGATTTTTAAACCTAAATCTTGCAACTGAAAAACACGTTATTCTCATTGTGAGCAACAAAGTGTTTCATAGTGATATTTCTAAATAACTTCACTCTGGTAACAAACAACACTGCTGTCAGTTTCTTGGACAGGAATCTTCCTACAAAGTCCAGACAATCAGTGGAAGTATAGTTTACCTCCAATCATATCTGAATTTATCAAATATGAATTATTAGCAGTTACAGGGCTCATTTCAGAGAGTCAAATATTTAATCTGCTGTCCCCAAACTAAGGAAGCAGACTGATATGCTACCCTGCAAATATTCAGCAGACAGTAAATAGAAGGACATTGAGTATGGCTGATGTTTAGTTTAAACCTCCTCACTGTTGTTTTGATGCTGCTCCTTTACTTTACTGTAACCTCCAGGTTCACAGGCTCTGGGTGGCTCTCAAAGAGTGACAGGCCTGTAAAATCAAATAATTTGGGATATTTAGACACGTGAGATTGTGACACCTCTTCCTCTGAAAACTGGAGGAGTTAATTGATAGAAAACTCTCGTCCATCACAAACTGTCGGATTTTCTGTCGAGCTCGTACTCGTAGTGTAGGTGGACGTCACAGCTGCCGGTTTATAACCAACGATTCGGGACTACAGTGTTAACACAAGTTTACACAGTCAACTTTTCAGGCAAAGTGAAGAAGCATTAAAATAAATAAATCTGTGGGTATTTGATAAGAGCAAATTTAATCAACGGTAAAAATGCTGCTAAAAAGATGATAATAATAAAATAAAAATAAAATAAAAATAATGTTTTTATTATATATAAAATAAACAAAAGATATAGTTTCAACAGTCCCGTAATTATTTGATCATTTGTGCAACACTCAATCAGTTAAAGGTACTTTTTGTATTTACATGCAAAACTAAACTAAAAAGTTCACCACTAGAGGGCAGAGTTTCCCCTTGAGAGTTTTACGGTAGTTGTTCATTGACATCTACCAATGGATTACATGCAAATTTATCCATTGCTGTATGTGCTCTCTGACTGGTGTATTCTTTCTTGTCATGCTAGAATGAGACCAATTCACTATGTTTGTGCAGATGTGGAGAACAGCTGTCTGAACATGTGCATTTATTTGCTTTGTGCTACACAGTTAGTCATAGCAAGTTGTCACAATCTGCGCAATAGCCAGACAAGGTAGATAGACCACTTTATGTCACCAGAATTTGAAAAAATAAAGGTTTTTTAGCGCATCAGTGCTAACAGTATATTAAATTGTTACATTCCTAAAGCTTAAAACAAAGATTAGCAGGCAGCAGTATCTTCTGAACAATGAAGCATCTCGTGATCTTCAACAAAAGCACACTTTTAGTTTGCGTCCTCAGTTTTCTTCTTCTGTAGTTCTTTGCAGAGTCAATCTTCCACTTGGTGAGAGAGAAATACACAGCGCTCGCAGACAGCTGTTCCTCTACCTCGCACGTCCGACACAAGGTGCTGGCAGGGATCGTGATGACCAGAGGTGAGTGTTGGCCCTACGATAGTCAAAAGAATTTGACCTAATTCGACCTCGAAGAAGAGGTCAGAGGTCCAAAGTAACCCAGGAGCGACCTTCAGGAGAAACGTCCTTCCCTCCTGCAAAAATATGAAACTTTTTGTAAACACCAACCTGTTTGTAAAGCAATTAATTGGCCTTTGATATTTAGACCAGTGAAGGGTAGCATGATGTCATCTTTGAGCCTTTAGATCCCTTTTATATTTCTTCATACTAGTGCGCCTTCTTCGTCAGGTATCCTTTGAAAGAAAAGAGGCATGCGCCCTTGGAGCATCCTGTGTAGGCTTTGTTTTTCATTATCTGAAAGAGTCATATATCATCTACATTTATACTTAATACACTCCCACTTACATTTGAAAAAAAGGCTTTGCTTTTTTCTCTAATTTGTGCCTCATCATCTCCTCCATCCTCCAGCTTCAAATTAATGTCTCTAAATTTAAAAGAACAAATTACAAGTCCAGAGTTATTCCTAAATTGTTCTTTATTACTGCTTCATCATCTCCTCCTTAAATATTAAAGATTATCATTATAGTAGCTGATTTTACTTTACCTGTCTTCCACTTCTTAATTTTCTCTATGCCTTGCCCCCTCTGATGCAGTTTCACCTTTATCCTTGTAAACAATTTGTTTCTGTTTATTAGATGTTTATTAGTTCATAATTATGTGATGGACACTCCATACAACCTGGTGTAGAATTAAGCAAAAAAGGTGTGTGGGGAGGTTATGTTGCTTTGCTGTCGCTGTTTAGGCTGATTTCAGATAAACGGTGGTTATGCAAATATGTGAGACAGGGTGGGATTGTTAATGCAGAGACTACAGGAGGGCCACATCTATGATCTGGCATGGCGAACGCTCAGTGAGATCAAAATATTGCTCTTTATTTCACAAAAATCCTTCATCACATTGACACAGTTATTAGTCAGTCCTGGTTCTGTTCTCACATTTGCATCGCCTCATGGGATTGTTCACTCAGCTTTTTTTCATCTGAAATTTGGCGCAGACACAGCAGCGTGCGATCTTCTAACAGGGGTGGAGATGTTTTGCCACTTGTCTGGGCTCATCATTTCAAGCAATCAAAGAGTCGCCCCGGATCAGAGGCGAGACAGCCCCGTGAATGTTTGATGAGGTTGGATAGAAGCACAACAGCCCTTCTTTGAGGCGACGGACTGATTGTTCAGTCATACACTTTTCATTAGCCCGTCTCAGCCGGTTAACGCTCCGGTTATGACCCGACACAGAGGCGGAGGGGAGGAAAAGAGGAAATGCCTCGTTTTCCTGTTCCCTGAGTGAAATAAGATGTCCCGTTTCAGCAGCAGCATGCCAAAAGTCTTGTTCCATTAGAGCCAATCACAATCATCCTGCCTGTCAATTCCCACATGCTTCATTTCTCCCTCCCTCTTCATCTCCCGTCCTTCCTCTTCCTCCAGGACTAGATCTTCGATCAGCCCGGGTTGTGTCTCTGGCCACAGGGACAAAGTGCTTGGACTTGGATGGCGTGAGCGACTGTGACTGTACGCTCACCGACTGCCACGCTGAAGTCGTGAGTCGACGGGCGCTGGTTCGATTCCTGTACAGGCAGCTGGAGCTGCTGCTCTGGTATGATTGGTTTTCTTTGTGGCCTTAAAGCAGTTGGTCAAATATCAGCGTTGGTTGTAAATATGACATTATAAATAATAAGATTTTGTCCTAAAATTCTCTCTGATTCCAGATCTGAGGTGGAAATTACACTTAAATTATTCTGAAAACTTTGGATGGATTATCTTATTCATTTTTTTCAGATGTTTTTGATAGATTAGGCTTAACATTATCGTCGTGTCTAGTTTTAGTTGGATTTGTCCTTTTTTGGACAGTTTTCTAAGACTTGGATTAAGCCTAGTGCTAAATTATGGTTTAATTTATAGGACGAGGCTTAATCCATATCTTGGGGAATGAGTGTGTCTCCGTCTCTGCCCACATCTGTGTCCTCAATGTGGACTTGAGGTCAAATATACAGACCTTCTGATTATTAGTCTTTTTTTTTTTTCAGTGGATATACATCAAAATGTATTTTGTCCAGTTTGGGGTGATATTTGCTAATAAAAATTCTTCTTTTTAGTAAAAAACAACTCTTTGCCCTAGAACTGTCATGAAGCCTAGTTTGTGTTGATTTGCATTAGAAATGTCTGCTTAAAAAATATTATTTTGTGTATTTTCCCCATCAAAAATGTAAATGTTTAAGTTTTTGTCATCTTAAAGCATTTTTTTCTTTTTTTTTCATTATTTATGTTTGCCACTGTGTGATTTCATCAAAAAAAAATGAAATTGTTTTTGTCCTTTTTGCTCCATGTGGTAAAATAGAGTTTTTGTTTTGTCTTTCCTTCCCTGTCTGATTGTTTCCTCTCTGAAGCAAGCCGGCGGACAGCGAGGAACAATCAATCTTTATACCAAATAAAAGCTGCGGCGATGGCTTCAGGCTGCAGGAGGGCGTCCACTTCCACATGTATGTCAGCTCGTCGCCGTGTGGAGACGCTCGACTCAACTGCCCCTACGAGACCACAGCTGCATGTGAGATGAACACGTTTAGACTTTTATCATAATGATGATCCTACAGGAGCCCATTAGAGGTGAATTTAAATAAATTTAAAAAGTGGAAAAAAATGCGAGAATCATCTGGAAGGTGATTCTGTTGCATTAGCAGACCCAAACCATCCAAATCTGCGCTTCAGTAGACAGAAATGATGAACAAAACCAGAAGAAAACTGAAAACACTGGAAAAGTCTTAAGCCTAAAAGATCAAGGCTGAAAAACAACCGCACAGGGAAAATACAGGGGGTTGGATAATCAGGAACAAAAGCCATATAAACCAGAACTGCAGCCTGAAATGACAGCAGGAAGGGCCCAGGTACACAAACAGGTCGTCATAACAGGTGGGAACAAATATAACAAGATCAGACAAGAAAGGTGGAAGCAGTACAAGCAGGCCGCACAATCACAACAGAGGGAAACAGGATATTATGGTCCTGGTCACGGGAAGTAAAATCTCTGTGACGTGCGATGCGAGACTGAAGATTTGGACGTTTTTAAATGTTTTTCTTTAGCAGACGGGATGCTTCCAATAAATGCTTTCTTCTTGTGCCAGATCCCAGCAGGAGATTTTGCTGCCACCTGAGGGTGAAGGTAAAGGGAGGTGAGGGGACGCTGCCCATCACAGCACGGAGAGCCAATCAGAAATGGGATGGCTTATCGCCGAGTAAACCTCTCGTTACCATGTCCTGCACAGACAAACTGGCAAAGTGAGTTGTTTTAAAGGCTTAGTGTAGTTTATTCATTACGTTTCTTTTACTGCTGAGCTTTCACTGCTGTCACCAACACAGTGGTGTGGTTACCTCTGCAGGTGGAGCGTTGTGGGCCTCCAAGGGGCTCTCCTGTCTCACCTGGTGGAGCCGGTTTACCTGCAGAGCCTGACGGTGGGCACACTCGGCCACACGGGTCACCTGGGCAGAGCTATGGCACGCCGCCTCGCGCCTGTCAAACACCTCCCCTTCCCCTACAGACGACAGCAGCCGCTGCTCGGCTGTAAGTTTAAACGATAACGATGATGATGAATGAGTCAGAAACCACAGCTGAGTTCCTGTGACACTTAGGGGTCCTGAAGTTGTGCAGACGTAGGTTCTTAATAACACTAAATATGCTGTGAAAAATAAAAAAGCGAGAGCCGAGTAGTTACCGTGAGCAATAAAAGCCACTAAAATCTGAAATGTCATCACATCCATCACCAATCAAAGATCTAAGGTTATCAAATTAAGAAAAACACAGGTTAGCAGGGTCTTCTAATGCTCATTTACTTGTTTTTTGACTCTACTAGAGTAGCTTGGTATGAGTCACAGTTCAAAATAATCCTTATTTGTTTACCTGGGCTTCAGTCCAGTCTGATGTTTCACCTCCTTCTACCTTAAAGGGAAACACAGGCTGAAGTTCATGCCTGAGATCATCATATTAGGCATTTCACCTCTCGCTGACATCATACACTCAAATGATATAATTGAAATATTTCATCTTTAAGGAAAATGTGCTTGGTTTAAACTGAATGTGTACCATCCATCCATTTACTTCCACTTATCTAAAATTTGAACATACTTAGTAAAATTCATTTTACCAGATGCCATTAAATGTAACATTTTACATTGTACTCATGTAACAAATAAGTCTTAGCCTGATGTTTTAGAGAGGTCTGAAGGCTGTTGTCAGAAATTTCAGAACACTCCAGCCTGTGTGTACTCAACAATCAAGAGGAACACAGCCTGAAACGATCCTCTAATAAACTCTGTGTGCCTCAGAGAAAACAGATTGAAATTAAACATGCAAATAATTTTTTTTGAATTCTAACATCAAAGAAAATCTAGTCAAGATCCAGTTGAGCAGAAGCTTTGTTTGTATGATATGCATAGTCTCATCACTGGAAGCAAGATTATTAGGTCCAGGTTGCGCAGTGGGTACATCAAATTTACAAAATAATCAGTGTTTTCAGGAGGGAGGTTATAAAAGTCTGTGTTTCCATGTTTGCCACGCAGGTTTGAGCAGCAGGGACGCTCGGCCAGCAGGGAAGCCTCCCAACGTCAGCATGAACTGGAGCTGCGGTGATGGAGGCTGGGAAGAAATCAGCACCTCCACAGGAAGGAGGAAGGACTCAGGGACGCCATCGCGGCTCTGCAGGCGCTCGCTGTTTGCCCGCTGGCTGAGGCTGCAGCAGCAGGTGAGACAATCGCAGAGCTGAAATAGTGAAATGTTACACAGCTTCAAATGAGGAGACACCCCAGTTGGTCAGACGAGCTCAGCGCTGTGGCATGAAGAATAAGGGTTTGATCACATGGCTCCATAAACCTGCATTATTTCCAATGGCCAGCAGGGGGTGGCCCCTCTGGTTCTTATTCCAGAGGTCTGTGGGAAAATTAGCCACTTCACACTTTCTTTATGTATTCAGTAAACACATTCATGATGGGTTTGTGGTATTAAATGGTAGCTCCAGGTCATTTTTAAAGTAATATGATGCTCATTTTGTAAATTGTTCACGTTATTAGGATCCAGATGGATGATAAAGCTCAGTATGCTTTAGGGTGTGCTGTTTTATTCTATTAAACTTAAAACTAAAGACTGGGACCATTAACTCAGAATGAAAGTATGTGCTGAGGTGTTTCCTCTACACAACCCCCTGCTGGCCATTCAAAAAAATGCAGGTTAAAATGCTTATTTTATATAAGTAAAATAGAGGGAGCTACAGCGTGCAGCAAATGCTCTTCTTTCAAATCTGGGTGAAACTGATTACTGAATGATGATAGCACTGACTATCATCACATGACATTAAATGATTATAAATACTAAAAGCATGCTGGTAAATTAAAGCACAATTCACAGAAGCATGAATTTCTTAAGCTGAAATCATCTGAGCTCTGCCTCAGACCAAAGCCATCTACATTATAATGATGTCTTTGAAAGAGAGGTCTAATTTCCTCTGTGAAATTAAAATATGTATGCAGAATGCGCTGCGTTGAACCGAATGGCTTCAGTTTAAAGTTTGATGATGGCAGCCAGAGTCGTGATTATTTAAAAGCATCGTCTGAAATTGCTGCAAGAAAAGACAGAGCCACAGGCCGATAGAGAACAAAAAACATACTTTTAGATTCAGTTTAAAGAATTAAAATGAGGGGAAATAATCTCAGAGATTGTTCTGGCTGTGTGATGGTGTGGGCGTGCTGGGAGACCAGACTAAAAACAAACGTATAACTCTTAACGTAACACCGTCGCTACATGCTTTATTATCATTAGTTGGAAAGGAAACTTGATCACTCACACTCCGTTTCCAGCTGCATCAACACAGATCTCGAGTCAAGGCTCTAAATTAATCAGCTCATAGATGTATTACAACATTAAAAGTGTCTCCAAGTGCAACTATCGCCGCCCTGCATCAAAAATGGCTGCAGTGCAATTTACAAAAACTGCAGGGTGGCTCCGAGGCACGCGGCCAGATGCTGAGGTTGTTTCAGCCTCCAGCAATGTTGAAAACCAGGAAAGTTCGCTCATAGCGCTGTGACAGTATCACACAGTATCAAATCTTTTACTGTTCTGCAGCTATTTGTGCCACCTTAAGGAATACAGACAATGTGTTTATTTAAGTCCATTGAAATCTCTTGTAGCAGATCATCTGAGCATCCCTGGTTTTTAGTTTTCTGGTGTCGTTTATGTCTGAAGTCATGGCAGGGCTGTAGCTTTCAGTTTTTATGAAACCACTTATTAGTTTAGTACTTGGGATTAACCATCCAAAGGAACAGAGCGAAGAAGAGAGTGCAGGCTGGGTGAAGAGGGTGGAGTGTTAGGAGTGGTTCAGAAAGATAGCAGACGGAGTGAAAGGGAAGGTTTACAACGTGGAGATGGTGGTGTTGACAAAAGAGACGAGAGGATGGGTGGAGGTGCTCAGATTTTCATCAGGAGTGACAATTCAGACAAAGTGCAGAGGAGGGTGGTGGATATATTTGACACA
The DNA here is from genome assembly GCA_015108515.1 of Hemichromis elongatus. Classification (NCBI taxonomy): domain Eukaryota; kingdom Metazoa; phylum Chordata; class Actinopteri; order Cichliformes; family Cichlidae; genus Hemichromis; species Hemichromis elongatus. Next base: position 29,590 of record VUQR01001854.1, on the reverse strand, counting down.
GGATGTTAAAGATGGAGCTGCCAGGCAGGAGGAAAAGAAGAAGACCACAGAGGGGCTTAATGGATGTAGTGGTCCGCTGAGGAGACCCCTAAAGGGAGCAGCCAAAAGGAGGAGGAGAAATACTTCAGATTGTGATGTGTCATCTTTAGATAGAAATCACCAAGTCTCTCTCTCTAAGACTAAAGACTCACTGACTCAATCTTATTGTGGAGGGTTTTTAATTCTCAACTGTTCCTCAGCGTTTGTTTGCTTTGGCGAGTTGAAGACTGGAGATGGAATCACTTCTGTTAGCGAAGACTAGATGGGTTGTAGATTTTCACTGGTGGGAGGCGGCAGTGCAGTTCCAGAGGGGAAGCTGGAAGTTACAGAGCGGGTCCATTCCTTGGCATCCAGGCAAACCCACCCACATGAGACATCTCTTCATGGCTCTCCAGACTCCATACTTACCCGTTAGTACCAGGTGTGAGCAGGACCCAAGTTTCACACCGGACCATAATTAGCTGTCAGGCTGTAGGAACTTCCTCCTTCAGCAGATGGATTTGAAAACAGTCTTTTACTCATTTACATTTTCAGTTCGAACACTTTTCTGACGTCCTGGCTTGTCACACTCTGCTGGGTATGACGAACAACATTAATGCCCATCCAGACATGTCACTCCCAGGTCCCAGCTGCTGAATCGCCACCTCTCCTGGAGCCATCGTTAATGTCATTAGTGCCACCTGATAGTTTCCTGCGTCATCGTCAAAGTGACACCTGTCCATTTCCACTAGACAGGTGTCATTTTCAGGAGGCAGAGAAAATTTTTTTTTTTACCTGAATAGAAACTTAAGTGCATCACTCTGACTGGACTGTCAAACTGTAAAAATAAATAGAAACCAGAGAGTGCTACTGTAATAAAAGCAAGATTAACTGTGCATTTGTGTTTTCCTTTCTCAGCTAAACGGCCCTGTAATCGGGGCAGAACCCACGACAGGGACGTATTGTGCTTCCAAGATGTCTGCTCAGTGCTACCAAAGGGCGGTGCAGCAGTTCAGCGGCGCTCTGCAGGGAGGTGGTCTGGGGACGTGGCTGAGGAAACCTCCAAAACTGGGTCACTTCACTGTCAGCGTGTCAAAAACTGAGTGTTAAATGGTGATTATGGAGGCTCCAAGTTTTCCTTTTGGCACTGCATCACGAAGAAGTTTCATTTCATTTTATAATAAATTGTGAAAGTGAAAATGGCCTGAACGGAGACAGCCGGGAGAGACGAAGTTAAATAATTACAGATTTCCTTCTCTTGTTTTGGTTCTGATGCGTTATAATTAATGCAATCAGATGGCCAAGAGGGCTTCAGGAGGTCCTTAATGTGAATACCAATTGTACTAATAGCTCCTCTCAAATCTTTTGTACAAGTAAAGATAGGATAGCATATCCTCACCTTCCAGAAGTGTCCTAATAAGGTCTACAGCTCGTGTCGGTCCTAGTGAAAAATTAAAACCATAAATACATAATAACAAACTTTCTTATCCCAACCTTAACCAGCCAGGTGAGCCAGCGACACTGAAAATTTTGCTGTGAATCAGAAGCGAGTTCCCAAACGGAGTCTGAAAGATTTCCCTCCTCTCACGTTTTTTTGTTTGTTTTGTCTTTTGTGTTCTTGTTTATTCCTTTTAGAAATGTTGTGTTTGATGTCTCGTGTCTAATTATCTTAATGTAGGCTGAAAAGTGAGCGCTGTAGGCTCAGGAGTGTGATGGCACACTGCCCCCTAGAGGTAGATGGTGTGCTTTACAGAGTGTTGAGTCTAGGTTTGATGAGCAGGAAATTAACGTTTTCTTTCGTTATTTACAGATATTTCAGAGACTTATTTTCCTGTGTTGATTTATAGGGAAAAAAAATTCTGTTGAATGTAACATAAAAGAGAACTTATGAAAGCCATCGGCGTTGGGATACTATGAAGTTTCCATTATTAGACATGCAGATTGTCTTCTATATTAGTCAACTATTTTTCTCACTGGAAATAAAATTATTTGTGTTAGTTTGTGTTATTTATCTATAAATGCACAAATTTTTAAATAAAAGCCCCGATTCTAAAATAAAAAGCCCCAAGACATTAACACAATATATGCACGCACACAAATCCGACAGACAGCAAATGTTCAAACAGCACAACTGGTTTATTTTTGTTTCACAAGCGATTGCTTGTTCCTCGTTACACAGCTATAATCCACAAAACTTGGTAACATATTTTCCTTTTCTTTTCTTTTTTTTTGTTGAACTGTTGTATTTTTGTTTTACATCCACCACACGAAACACTGTTTAAACACCAGGAGCCCACGGTCTGACGAGGGTTCGGGTTGGCAGCTTAATGACGGCCGATGCTCAGTGATCGGGTTTTTCTGACGGCGTGAAAAATGAAACTTAACGTTCGGTTAAAACTGGTGAGTCGTGAAGGTGGTAACAAAGTGACTCGGTGTTGGTGGAAAGAGCAGTCGAGTGCAGCGAAAAAGTCGACAAGGACAAAAACACACACATACGCACAATCAAATGTTCTGTCATTGAAACCAGGGATGACGGCTGCAGGAACAGATCGGAGTCCCAACTTAAAAGATAATGCAGATAATGACCGCCTCTGCATATACATGCGAGATAAGAAAACAACGCATCGGTATTTGCTACAGACTACTCATCTACTTCATTTAATCAGGATATCCTAAAGTTAAATCCATTCTCAGGCTCGTGTGGCGTCACCATATCTTCAACATCAGAGCAGAAAGCCGTGCACAGCCTGAGAGCTCTGCTCATCATTTTCTAGATCCATCTTCATTTTTTCCTGACACAATTTTGAGATTTCTTATCAACATCCTACTCCTAGCACATGATTTAGTTCTTTGTGCAGGTTTAGCAAAAGCTCTGACAATAACAAGATATGCAGTTTAATACAAAATAAATATGAGTAATGCTGATACTGGAAGGAAATCCTGTCTGTGCGAACAATTTTCACAGCAGTAGCAACTTTTATATATACCACAAAAAAACAAAAAAAAACCTTTGCATGCGTCTTCCCTGGCATAAATGACAAAAACAACTCTGTGAATGTGAAAAATAAAAAAAATCCCTATCAAGCAACAAAACTGAGTTACACCAAAGAAGTGGTAACAACATGTTATAAAAAGGAAACATGTTGCAGTCAAGTACAGCCAACCTTTCTCAGTATATCACAGTCTGTGACACAAATGTTAAAGTAGGAGCAGGGCAACATTTTGCACACGCAGGAAGATTTCCCGTCTTACGATGTCCAACCTTACAGCAGAAATAAACATGTTTGCAGCCTGATATTTAAAACTGTTCCGGCCTCTGCGGCAGGCTTCTCCAGAGTTTAACTGGCACTGAAGTTCAGACCTCTGTGCTTTTTTCACTTTATTCAGACTAATGATCCTTTTACACCGTCTAAACACTAAACACTTCTTTTGGAAAGATAATATTCAGGCTTGCAAAAAGCGGCAGTAAAGCTCAAACATGTTTACTCACAAACAAACAAACGAGAAGGTATTTTGTTCCCACTGAAGAGATAAAATGTCGATCATATCAGTGTGCTTTCTTCAAACAGCGAACGCTCCACAAATATAAAGCTAAACTTGAGTTTTACATGAATTGTGCTTGTTTACTGTGTCACTGCTGTAACTCATGAGTGGAACACACACACACACACACACACACACACACACACTACAGAGTCTCCCATTCCCTCAAATGCAGCTTTGGCTGAGTCTTTTAGTGGCAGTGGGAAAGCGAAGCTAGTGACAGTAAATGCATCGAAACAGTGCTCACTTCTTTTAAAGTACCATTAAAAAATGCGACACACGAGAGAAACCCCACAATATTGTTTCAACACTATTCACTAAAGGGCACTGCGATTAACTACAAAAAGGTTTTACAATCATGTCAGGCATTGGTACAACAGCTGGACTGAGCAGACAAGGGAACATTTCAACAGATCGATCTCTACGTTTGACGACACTTTGATGCTCATTTAAAGTGGATGTTTCTTTTTTCTTTATCAGATGTCTACACTGCAGGGGGAAAAAAAAAAGGGCATGCCTTCTGGATTCCTGGATCTGGGTTAAACACACAGAAAACAAAAACTTTATTCCTATCTGAGCAGATACGGATTTTGTTGTTAAACACCGACTGGCTTCAAACAAAAGTGAGTTTCTAATTCAAATTTAGTGAGGAAAAGGTTCGTCCTGAGGATTGTAGCACAAATGGAGCCACACTGGAGTGAGACAACCCCTACGCTGCCGGCACGAGATATTACCCTTTTTCCAAAACCGCCAGTCTGATCATTACAGCCCTTCAGGTTATGTGCCAAGTCAGCTGAACAACAGCCAAATGCTACCAGAAAAACATTTATTTCCAACAACAGCAGCAAAAAAAAAAAAAAAAGAAAAAAGTTTTTTTTTAAAGGTGCATCACTTGTTCACACTTGTTTGACATAGCTGTGACATCATCACACCAAAAAAACTTGTATTTCTACCGCAGAACCAATCGGGCAGTTTTAGGGTGACACCGTGCCAGTCTGTCAATGTGGGACTTATTTCAGGGCCAAATACCAGCTACTACAGCTACTTAAATTAAGAGAACTCTTGAATGGGTAAAACTGTAAAAAGACAACAAGAAGAAACCAGCAACCTACAGGAAGCCAGATGGAGAACAAGGACACGGAGAGAAAAGATGAATAATGCAGGATTGCCATGCTGACCCATGTTCGCCTTGGCAAAAACCAAACTGTGATGTGAAACGAAAAAACATACAAAACAACAGTAGTATAAATGTCCCAAACATCCACAGGACCAAAACATCAAAAGAGACTCTGAAAAACAAACGAGGCCAGTGGACTCTTTACTCGGTAACAGATCAGCATAGTCTGGTAACACACCTGCACATGACTCACTGCTTAGAGCTGCAGCAGACGACAGCAACGAGCAGTCAGGGGTTCTGTACTGAGGATTAATAATACACCCAACATGGTTTAACTCAAGAGTCTACATTAGTTAGCATGCAACGTTAGCTAGTAGCAAGTAGCTAACATTAATATCCATAAACAATAACAGTTTGTTGACAATAAGCAGCAACTTTTAGAGCTAAAAACTGAAGATGTGCTCAAAACTGCAGTTCCACTACTGTCCACTTGAGGCTGGCTCCAGAAGTGAGTGAATTCACAAAGAGCGCTGTGTTAAAATGCCGAACTTTCCACGGAGGCTAAAAGCGTTTCTCGTGCCACGCTATAAACAGGCTCTTTAATGCTGTATAGTTCCTTCCCCCGTAACAACTCTACACAGTGCGTTTGTTTGTTTTTTTAATTCATCCATTTGCTCAGTGTTAGCTGAAAATTTGGACGTGGACACTTTATCCAACAGGTATTACAATGCAGGCCACTGTACTGGACATCACCACCATGTTGGTGTCTTTTGGATACCCACACGGTGGTGCCAAGCAACCATCGCTAATACCGAGGCTTTAGACTACATCTAAAACCAATAAATGACATCACAGTGGCTACATTCATCTTTTATATACAGTCTATAGCTCAAACAAATAACTGCAGTTGGGTTTGTGTACTAGTTACTCTTGTAACTGTTAGCTACTTGCTAAAGTTTCATGCTAGCCCACCAACAAGTGGCCACTGGATGAACGTGGGCAGGCTCACCCATGAACACACAGTCCTGTATGTAGCTCACCCGGTACTCAGTCACACTCTCATAACTATTGGTTTTAAGTTATTATGCGTTTTACAGACAGAAAAAGAAGCCAAACAAAACATTTGGAACCTTATTTCAGTTGCAAAAAAATATTATTATTTTTTAAAAAGTAAAATACAATACTGAATACTGAAAATGAATACTTTGTCAAGTTAGATCCCAGTGCAGAACATGAGACTCAAGCTTTCCAGCAGTGAGGGCTTCCACTGCCACGTCGGATCATAGGAAATGTACATGACAGGAAAGTAAACAAGTTTTCACAAATATAAGTTTTCACTGATGTAACTCTTGCAGTGTATTAAACAGGAAAAACTAACAACATAAAACGAGTGGATTTTTCCTTTAAAGCGGCAGACCGCTGTCTTTGTCCAGCGTGAATCTGCTGTTAGTGGCACAGATTAGATTTCCAGTATTGCATTTTAAATTAGCATCAAGCAGAAACGTCAGGACGTCACAGATCTTATGATTTACCATCAACAGAATGCGTCGTTGTTGTTCGCGGTAAAGAAGAAGCTCATGAATTACGCCTCTGCTATTTTCATCAAAGATACACAGGGTTTGCTTTTTTTTCTCTTCTCCAGATGTTAAATCACTTCCACACAAAGACCACAAATGTGTTGTTTATATTTTGGCAGCGGTGATTTAGTGAGCGTGACAGATGGAGTATACAGCAAGTGCAAGGCCTTTTCCTGCTCTACCCCTAACAAAGGAGGAGCTCAAGAGACACCAAGTACAAATACCAACACCCCCCGTGGGCTCAAAAGACGGCTGCTGAAGACGACAGGAATTTCATCCTGTACGTTACAACATGAGACAACTTTTCATCGACACAAACGTACAAGACAAAACTTTTCTCCAGCCGCCTTTTAACCCCACTCAAGGGTTTCAGTGTTTGCTTCTCCAAACAGACTTTAGGTGGTGTTGTTTTTTCTGTAAGGTGACAGTAGGAGGTCATTTCTCCTGCAGCAGAGCGGGGATGTTTATGTTCCAGCCGATGGCTTGCCGATCGAAGCCGCAGGTGAACAGATTGCAGGTGGTGTTGTCTTCACACCAGGCGGAGCAGCACACCATGCGCCGGTGACCCTAAATCATGAAACAGAAGACGCGGCAACAGCGAGGGTGAAATTTTTACTTTCACGTGGATCCTGACCATCCTTGTTCTTAAGCAGTAAACACAAAATATTTCCTTTTTTCCCCTTTAACGTTAAGAAGAACAAAATCCACGTTTAGTCAAAGTTAGAAGGAATTTTGTTCTAAACTTTTAAACAATCACCTTTTTCCACCAAGAGTCGCCCCCTGCTGTGCATTAGGAAAAAAGCAGGTTTGAGACAGTTCTGCATAGGGTTGGGTTTCACCACTGATTTCTAGAATGGATTTGATTCCGATTCACAAGGTCCCGATTCGATTTATGTTTCAATTCAACTCGATTCAAATCGATTCGCCTTTTGCCTACATTTTTGAATTTTTATGTCTATAAAAAGAAAGCTGACACTGTGAGACTTCATTAAATGTGCAAGCATCGCAGCAGATGCCTTTGTGTCAAAGTTACTGAGCATAAAACAAAGAAAAACCTTAAAATATTCTGCAGTAGATCAAAAACGAAAGAAAACCATTAATCATTACATAAACATTACCTAATGCTGCTGAGCAAAGTTACAGAGGTTTGATTAGAGACGCAGCTTTTGTAATTTGTCATAATTTTAAAAGGTTTACATTTGTTCAGTATTAAACAGCAGAAATGAGGCGTTCTTGTCGGAAGTAAGTAAAAAAAAACAAAAACCAAAAAAAAACAGTGGCCAACAGCGCTGTACATAATCGCAGACTGGTGGGTAATAAGCAAGTGAATAACGCAGAAAACAGACATTTTTAGAGGGGAAACTGTTCTTGAAGTACACCGAGAGACAGAGAGCTCTGCAGGAAGTGTGATTTTATCATGGTGGAAGCAAAACAGCAAAAGTGAGAGGAAATTCACGACGATGTTTATGAGAAGCAAACTGTGAAGAGGAGTTTGGATCTTGTTTTGCTCCTGGTTCAGTCAAATTTGGTTGAAGAGACACAAAACCTACATGTTGAGCATCTTGAGTTTACGTATAATATCTGCTAAATAAATAAAATTGCCACAGCCATTTATCTAAATAAACCAGTACAATCAACTCTGGGTTAAATGCTGGAATGTCTCACAGCAGCAATGATTAAGAATAAAGTGAAAAAAATAAAAATCTCAACGTTTAATTTAGTTTAATTTAGTTTAATCTATAAAATAAAACGCAGCAAATCAAAGAATAAACCTGACTATGAAAATTTTGAATTATTATATATTCAACAGACTGTCCAAATTTGTATATATTCAAACTACTTCCTGTTAAATTTCAAGACGCTGCACTGGGACGTTTCTATTTTTATTTCAGTGGCTAAACGTTTTAGTCTTTGCTTTTGTTTAATTGGTAAATCTCTGACTCACCTGTCTGTTGCTTCGTGGGAGTCGAGCCAGTCGCACCCCGGACATGTCGAACAGCCGGACCTGCCGATTGTCGTGAGGAAGAGCGATGATTTTCTGGTTCACCGAAACGCTGATCCTGAACGAAGTAAACAGAGAACACACGAGGTCGGACTTTATCTGCGGTATACGGTCCCTCTCCTTCTGGAGTTTAAAACTAAAGCTCAATTTTGCTCCCTTACAAATACATTTGTAGATTTTTAGTAGACATGTGTAGTCGTTTTAATGCATAATCGTTAACTTTTAATGACAGAAATATAAACAGGTTTACACACCTGTTGACTGCAGAGTCTGTGCGGATGGTTGCTATGGGCGACCTCATGTTCTTCAGGTCCCACACTTTGACGGTTCGATCGTCGCTCCCAGACACCACGTTATCTCCCACTGTGAACACTGCTGACGTCACCGTGCTGCCGCAGGACGAGAAAGCAAGTCCAGTTTAGACCTCAGAAAACTTTCATTTCATCAGCTGCTTGTTTTGCTTCCTTTCCAAGCCCCTGTAGCCATTTCCTGCAGAGCTAAATTCTAGAAGGTAGGAGCTGAAAATGTAATGTTTTATAGATGATTTCTTTCAGATATCTGTCATCAGTAAAGGTAGCGGGTGAAGGGGAAGTGGTGGTATAAAGCTCTGTGCAAATATTACATGATTTGCTTGTCGTTCTTCTACTGTAGTTGAAATGTTGAAATGACTGTCGTTGATACATGGTCCGTGTAAAGAAAATAAACTCTGATTACTTAGTTACACTTAGGTCCATCTGTGCTTTCCTTCACTCCATTGGTAGTAGCTTTAATAAGCTGCTTCATAGTTGAGAAGCAAAAGGTAACTCCAGCCCTGCCCACTTTGCAGTAGCATCATAATGTCCCCTGACATTGTAACAGGCCGCTACACTTTCTTCCATGCTCTCTGGTGACCATGTCAGTGTTAGTCGCTTGCAGTGTGCAGAGCTTATGTCACAGTTTTTTCACCAGCAAAGAAGAGCTTGTGCACAAATATGCCAACAGCTGAAACCAAGCGGCACCATTTGATATACCAGGAATGAGAACAGACTATTAGTCCCCATAAAGCCTCTAAAATTTCCAGCTTTATTGTGGCTTACAGCACCAAAAATGAATGTTACAAATGGTAGAGAAAAGGGTTTTGTCTTTATAGATAACCTCTCTCTCCCTAAAGCTGGGCATACACTGTGCGATTTTTTCAGTCGTGATAATCAGCTCCTGCTGAAACTGAACGATTGAATAGCAGGGGGTCGAAGTTCGTAGCTCACGATGCAGGGTCTCACACTATACAGCTGATGCTGAGTGCTCACACTGTGCGTCCATAAAATGAAGCTGTATCTCGCTCTCCCTCCCTGTCTTTCACTCACACACACACACACACACACACACACCCATTAACTTTGCTAAATTGCTAATGAAAAACATTGACCAGGAAGCTGCAATTGAGCAGCAATGTCTATCCAACTCTTTTCACGGTTGTTGTGGTCATGATAATTTTGTGAAGCCACGTTGAAAAGGCTCGGATGAGCTTGCCCAATTTCTACAAGGTGTGCCTCCATCGCTTGTGTCCAGATCACACGCTGCACTGCCGTGCTGCTGCGTCTCTTTGACTTTCATTTCTGTGTTTGCGCGTGCGCAGTATGAGAGGTTGCGTTGATACTCTCACGACGGGCGACAGGATTTGATTTTCTTGCGACCAAACGACTGATGATCAGGAGCTGGTCGTGAGGTGTTAATCGCTCACACGATGCACGACACACGATTAAGGCGAAACTCGGGCCGATCCCCAAAACGGTCACACGACTGAAAAATCGGCTCAAAATGGGCCAAAAATCACAGTGCATGCCCAGATTTATACAACACACACATTCACGTGTATGAAAATTGGCATTATTTAAGGCATAGCAACTGGGCTATATCTATATATGTATCTACACACCAATGCAAAAATACCTGGGCTTTCATTCCAGTAAATCTAGTCACCGTTAACTGTACTACAGTACTCTAAAGAGCTCCTTATGAACCCCCTGACATGAAGGCAATAGATAGAGATGGATGCATGGGTGTTGGGCTTACTCAGTGTGTCCCTGGAACACGTTGACAGAGTGGATGGACGGGTCTCTGAAGTCCCACAGCCTGAAGGTGGTGTCCCTAGACGAGGTGACTACCAGACGCTGGGTGGGGTGCGTGCAGCAGTGGGTCAGCTCCTGGTCGTGTCCTGAAGAGAGACAGCAGCATACAGTGAGGAGCATATGCACGTCCTCGCATCCCTTCCTGTTTATCTCTCTTTTTAAAAACTGCCATTCCTACCCTGAGAAATGTTTTCCAACCCAGTTACACTGCACCATCTCTCGCTTAATAACTTCATTTATCCCAATTTCACAGACACCTTCATTTGGCTGAACACGGCCCAGTTCAAAACTGACTGCAGCACCTTTGGCACAGAATCCCTCCCAGTTTCCTGGTTAAACTTATAGTTTAACAAGTCAGTAAATATAATGATTTACTTTAGACAAATGTTAAAAAGCTTTCTTGTCTAAAATTACATAAACATGGACCCTGATACTACATTTCTACACGCTTTAGAAACACCACAAGCCTTCTCTCAGGAGCAGAGGAGGCCTGTGGAGATTTAAACCGATAACATTCTCACTGCATTCCTCTTCTGCTTTGACGTAATTGGGAGAAGATTTATGATTCTAAGATTCCAAGCTGTACCGGTCATCTGCGTTTTAAATACAAACTCTAAAAGAATTAAGAGCAACACGGTTACATCACAGAGATAATAAACATCTGCTTTAGGGAGATGATTAAATACGTGCCAATGAAATAAGACCAGCTCCATAAAAGGAAGCACAATTTCATAAATGTAGTGAAGAACAGATGACCTGAAACATCTAAACAGTTCATTTTCCACCAGAAAGGAAAATGTGTGCATCTAACCACAGCTTTGCACTCACTGACCACATCTGGCAACGTAACCAGAAACACTTTGCAGAAGTTTGGTAAATAAACAAAACTCAACTCAACTAAGAAAATATCATCACATCACCTTCAGAGATATTGAAAGGCATATTTTTTCCCAGACTGGGCTCCACATTTTCTGATACACAAAACTTCCTATTTCAATACTTTCGTCTTCCTACCAGTGAGCGAGTGGACCAGCTCCGACGTCTCCACGTCGTACAGATTAGCGGCTCGGTCCCAGGAAGCTGTCACAACCTGTTTGCCCCCGACCAGCCAATCGGCAGCGATCACCACGCCCTGATGGCTGCGGAGAGTCGTGGTCGCCACACGGATGGAAGGGCAGTCGTTCGGCCCCTCCGCCTCGCCGTCGGCCTCATCTTTGTCTGAGAAGTCCACGTCGTCTTCACAGGGCGTCTGTTGCTGATGTGGGAGGGAGAGGAGGCGGCGTTCACTTCGGAAACACGAAAAAGTTTCAAACTATAAAAAAAGTGACTTTGAGCTTACGCTGATATCAGCAATAGGCTGTGGAGTTGGCAGCTGCACCATGTATCTCCAGATGTGAGCTGTCTGATCTCCAGATGCTGTGGAGGAGGTGGAGATAAAGGAGTAAAACAGCTGCTGAGGGCCAAGGAAAAACGAATACAAAGAAATAACGCTCCATTTGTGTCCATGTTTTACTTTATGGTTAAAACCAGCAGTAAAAAGACAAAAACACTTATTCGTCGACACTTTCAGTCCTTTTGCAGAAGCTTTTTCATGTTTGGGTTATTGTTTCTCGGATGAATTGAAAACAATATTTTACTTTCATTTTTTTTTATTTTTCCAGTTGATGCAATAAACACACGTAGCACAGATTTGGCTCATTCTGTATAAACTCTTAGTTGTGTTAAAGCTGTCGATGGTTACCTGTTAGAGCCATCTGCTCAGTGGGGTGGAACTTGATGGAGTTCACTGTGGAGACACGTCACATGACAAACACCAATGATGCATAGTATAACAAGTGATGTAACTCTGACCCGTCAGCTTTATGACTGTTTAACCATTAAACATGCAGTTCAAATTTTAGCAGGTCAGGCTGCAGGATCTACTTCTGAAACAGAAGAGATCTTTACGTGATGGTTCAGCAGTTCCACGGTTTGATATTTCTAACTCTACCTGATCCTTGATGACCCATATATTTGAGGAGGCACTTTCCCGTCTCAATGCTCCACAGCATGGCAGAGTGGTCTGTTAAAAAGCACACAGGAAACCAGAGAAAACAATAGGACAGTTTTAGTTTTTATTTATTAACAATTGTCCATCACGCCTGTCTGTCATCTTTAAAGTGTTTAGTTTGAGTCTCAGCTTGGAAAGAAAATAAAATTAGCTTAAACATATTTAAATATGTTGACAGTGCAAAAAGCAAAAGGACAGACAGAGACACATTAACCTGTAAGTTTGAAGACAGAAGATAAAAGATGACGCTAGAAACAAATCCACCACCGCAAGAAATGAGGAAAAAAAGACTGTATGACATAAATAAAGTAGAAGAACATAAAAGAACCCGCCTGAGACAGAAAGTACCTGCAGACGCTGTCCCGAGCACCACAGGTTGGGTCCTGGTGACGCTGAGGTCCCAGATGCCGTCCCTGTGACCCACATACTCTCTGACCAGCTGGCACACCGCTCTGGACGTGGTCGCTTTGAAACTGGACACAATCTGATGGGAACATCAAGCCAACGTTAACACCGACCAGGAAACCCCAGACAATCCCAGACGCGACCCTAACAGGATTCCTACACACCTCACCTTCTCCAAAAAAACCCAAAACATTCCGAGATGGATAATGTCCCTGGAGGCGCCTGAAGGGTCTTACAATAAAATTATGTAAGAAAAGTCCGAATTGGTCAAATCTTTCAACACAACCAGTGTGAGGCTGCTGACAAATGTAAAGCTAAACTAAAATGAAACCAAACATTTTTAAACAATTAAGACTGAACTGAAATGTGCAAACTCGCTCTGGAAACTAAACTAAAAAGTAAATAACTCATAATTCTGTTATTACAGGCCACCAAATCTCGACCCCAGTGTCTCTCCTGATTTGTCGGACTTCTCTGCACCCCCTCTTTGGCGTTTTTCTTTTTGGTTTTTGTTTGTTTTTTATTCTTTAAGAGGGGAATAACATTACTAAATCTAAAGTTCAATTTGATCCCATAGTTCTTTGTTAAGCCATCAGTTTCTCAAGCTGTGTAGGAACCCTGGTCTGCCGAGGGAGGGAAGAAGCAGGTCAGCAGGACTGAGGATCACTGAGGAGCTGCTCGGCAGGGTCCTTATAGTATGCCAGTGCTAAGAAGCTTTGGTGAACAGCAGTGTTATTCACATGATCAGTCCTGGGTTCACGAGCTTTTACCAAAATATTTTTGTTCCCGTTTCTTTTAAAGCTCCTGAAGTATCAGACTGGCAATCGTACACTCAGAGAGCTTTAAAACAAACTACCAGATCAACCCAGATTAAAGCGTTCACATTATTCATACTGCATCAGTACTGCGGATCACTAAAACTGAAAGAGGGAGGAAAAAAGAAAAAAAAGCGGCCAAAGTTATGGTTAGACACAAAACCGAGGAGTAGTTTTTGTCATCTGTGTCAAGATTTAGTTGAGACGTTTACATTAAAGATGGGGATGATACAAACAGGACTTCTGGTTCGTTTTGGGCACAGACCACTAAATAAGTTCCAACTGAAACAAAGTAGGAGAACATCAAGACAGGAATCATCTCATACATGAATCAATGGAAACATTAAACTCTGAACAACTAAAAAAAAAAAAAAAAAAAAAAAAAAAAAAAAGATAGTTAAACTGATGATAGGGTGTGAACCAGTGGTTGTGGCTGTTAGCATGGAGCGCAGCAGGTTCTCGCGTACATAAAAATAATATGAAGCAAGTAATTTCTTATGTGTGTTTTGTATTAACAATGGGACTGATATTAATCCATAACTTGTGCACCTGTAACATCAACGCACCATGTTACATTTAAAAAAAAAAAAAGCAGCAACGGGGACGTTTGGGGAGGTTTAAGGAAA
>VUQR01001854.1:0-10004 GCA_015108515.1 Hemichromis elongatus | reverse complement strand
ACAACAACAAAAAACTGTAAAAAAAAAAAAAAAAAAAAACACTGACAAAATGTCCAGTGCTTTCAAAATCAAGCATTATAAGTCAGATTTGAATCCTCCTCAGAAGACTTGTTCACAGTGAGTAAACAGTTTTGTGTCACTCTCAGTCTGTCGTTGAGTCAGCAGCTTCGACACAAGCACGAAGTGGAAGAGATCTCCGAGCTTTGACCAGTCGCGATGAAACGGGTCAGTGTGTGGAGCTCTCTTCGTTGTGTACTCTGCACAAAGCACGCCTTCTTTCTTTGACTGCCTTTGTGCTGGCAGCTACTGTCATAGAAATCAGTCGTGGGTCAGCATTCACAGGCTAAAGGGTCTGTGCTACATTTGAGATAACGACACACAAAAAAAACAGGGCTGACTACGACACAATGTGGCATGATGACACATGTACTGCTGCATCAAGCCACAAGTCTATATACTAGAGCACGCAGAGATATGAGACCTTAAAGTCCAAAACGACTGAAAGTCTTTGCCTAAAATAAGTAAAACGAGGGCAAAATGCAAAAAAAAATATATCCTTTATATATACAGGATTCAATACTACCACCAGGTCCAATGACCAGGACCAGTAAGAAATATGTTGGATAAATACACCGGCCAGGTGCTGGGGAGCAACGGTGTTTCCAATAATCAAGTTCAGCCAGGAAGTGAACAGACTTCTACAGCTACACATCTGGAAAATTTCTAGTAAACTTTGTTGCAAGTTGACAGCAGCCACCACGTTCTGTCTAGCAGGCACTCCCACAAATGCAGGGAGTCTAAAGAGACACGATACAGATTGTAAATAATACCAAAATCCACTGATACGTTAGGCCTTCTTCTTACAGACTGAGTATAGTATATCAAGAAAGTCGTGTAAGATTCAAGCACCTGCTGATTCTTCACTTTAGTAGAAACATATGCAAAGTCACATCTTTCATGTGCAGCACTATTGTGATTTGCATAGGTACAACTTTTCCACCTCAAGTTCACAAAGCTGAAAACATTCCACCTTCTCTCAAAGACATAGAAATGTTTTTGTAACTGAAAAATGTTGATATCATTTAACCAAATACAAAAGAAATCTAGAAAAGTCACATTTTAAAGGAGACTACAGTGCAGCAACGACCACACCTCACCTTCAATCATCACTAACCAAACCCTAAACTACACCAATCTTACACAACTAACGCTAAAGCTCTACAAACTATGAGGGAAGGTACACTATTACCCGAAACACAGAGGGGGGAAACACCTGAAACTTACCTCCATTCTCATGAAGGATTCCAGATTATCAGAGGACTGGGACCAAAAGGGACCAGAGTGAGAAAACAAAAAGTCATGAGGAAGGGATTACGCCACGTCTGGTTAGAAACAGGCGCTTTCAGCAGGTTTAAATCTGCGACAGCTCTATGCTCTTTTCATTGCATGATCACAAGTTCAGCTTCCACATTCAGAAAGTTTTAGATTGGCTATTTAAAGGAACATACAAGTTGGTCTTACAGACGAACCTCCAAAAACAAAACAAACAATTTGAAGAAATTTGCACCAATTTTTCGTTATAAGGTTATGATCCTTTCTTGCAGTAGGAAAAGCACACGTTCTGCTAAAAACATTATCAATGTTGCTGCTACGCTCAGGTGTCTGAATGGTCGTAAACTCAAAGACCTCCACCTGTGCTGTTCCTACTGTGGCATGTGAAAAGGACCAACGTACAAACACTTTCATCATCAGTTTGAATCACATTTTTCTAGTTTCCTTTCTGCTCTCTTTAAGACTACGTTTTTCTGATTGGCTGTCCTTTACAAATAGAAGGTTTGAAAAGCAGGTTCTCAGAGACAGAGATGTGCGCCTGAAACAACCATATTCATCATGTCCCACATCACTGACATCATACAGAGAAAGGAGTAAAAAAAATAAAAATGTCTGAAACAGACTGCCTGAGCCACAGGACCCCAAAGGAAATACAATGTTTTACAACTATCAGCTGCAACTTTATATCCACCAGTAAGGTAATAAAGTATTAATCAAGCATTAAGCAATACTAAACCTGGTTATAACCTGGTTAAACAATGCTGACTAAATAGTTTTTCTGAATTTCTTCATATAAAAACACAAAGACACTAAAGCTAATTAGGAAAAAAACCTGGCAACCAAGATGAAACACAGATCCAAATACGTATTAAGTCTATATGGCAGAGTGTGTTCAACACAGTTAAGACAGAAACCCAAAACCACATGCATGGGCTTAGCCGACAATGACCTGATGTATTCAGGCTCACATGAGGACAACATTAATCCACCTGAAGCAGCAAACCCCCGATGCAGCTCAGTATTTTGCCAGATAAAACAATCCTGATATATTTTTTCAGTATGTTAAAGCTCACCAAATGCTAAAATGCCTCCCTGGAAAATAAATGACATACATGTATCCTTTAAGAAACTGCAATACAAAAATCTCTGAAGCACCTTTTTAATTGGTTACACTACCAGTACACGGGGCAGGTGAGACAAGCCAGTTAACTGTTTCACTTCAACAGGCTTTAATTCTCCCTCCTCCACTCTAACTGTGAAGCTGTCTTAATTCAGAGGCTCCTAATCCTTTCCCTCTCCTTTTTTTTTTTCTTGATTTACTCTCGTTTCAGATAATTACCTCCAGGTAAGCTGTGTTTACCCTGAATCCCACGAGTATTTCAGCTCCTTATTGGCAGGCCACAGAGAAAGAGAGCAGGGTTTTTAACACCTGAGAAACAGGAACAAACACCACTGAGCTGAACGATCCACCCGAGCGAAGTTCAAATGGCTCAGCCTGTTCTAAATCCATCTGTTTATCCACTAAATAAAAACAATCTTACAGCACTCATCCAGTAATTGTGGCAAGCCGGCAACAATATAAACCATCATGTGTCCTCTAAACGGTTGTATTAAAACCTAATTGGCTTAGGCTTACAACCAAAGTGCTTACGGGTGCTCACAGAAACAGCAGGACAGCAGCAGGCTAATGCGGAAAGACAGCAGAGGAGTGCAGTTTCCAGAGGAGCAGCTGGAAATACAAGGGCAGTTGTCATCCGCTGTCAGAGTACAATTTAAGGAATCATCACCTGTCCCTCCAGCATGTCTCTCTGTAGGCCGGAGCGGTCCTGCTCGGTGCTGTTGGTCCTGCGGATGGACAGGCTGTGGGACTTCCTCTTCTGCTTGGCCTGGCGGGCAGCAGCGCTACTCCCGCTCTCCACTGGCATGCCTCCGTCCAAACTTGATGCAACCACAGTCTGAAAGTATAAAATAACAAAAGAGAGGCTGACTAAAGGGTGAAGAGAACAGATCCCGTCTCCTTCGCTCAGTGCAAAGCATCAAGACGAAATCCTAACCGCTGCCAAGTGCTGCACTTGGCAGTGGTTTTATTTGGCAGCTTCCATGTGTGAATGTGTGAAATGACAAAGTGAATGAGTGTGAAACAGAGTGTTGCTCAGCGAGCACGCTCAATAAATCCCACTGGGATCAAAACTGAGAAGCTAACAATGACATAACAACCTTTTCTTCCAGCTCTATAAACTGAAAACTGTCTGTGTTCAATATTTTGTTAGAAGAAGCTGAAATGTTCCAGTAAAAGATGAGCAATATTTGAAAAAGAAAAAAAGATTATTATGCTTTCACAACAGCCAAAGGCTCATTCAACAATTAGACATGTAGATTTGCTACAGAAATGTTCTCACTTTATGCAAGAAGTGGCTGCACATGCAATATATGGAAAAAAAAAAAAACCTTCTGAAATATTAATTTCTGTTTTTTTAACTTCGTTCTGGAAACAAGCTACTAATTTATAAAATGGATGAAGCAACAGGCCGAGAGGTTTTTGGAGAAACAAATTCATTGTTTCCAGATTACAAAGGAATGTGGCTGTAATAAAATAATGACTCGGGTGACATTAACCCCTCAGTTTCTTATTACATGCATTAATCTTCATGACAAAAAATAGAGAAAAATACAATGAATTGGACATTTTGGCAGGCCTGCTCTGGACCAGATTGTTTAAACCAATCTGCGTAGTGCCGCACTCACTTTTCTTCACCTAAGGAAACCGGTTTACCTGTAAGTTTACCAGGAAAAAAAGCAGTTAAGTCTACAATATTAAAAGTAAAACAGCATCAGATTTTCTAACAGAAGAAACTGAAACAACAGCATCAGAGAAGGACGCCAGAGACGGCACAAGACTCAAAGGTGTTTTCTCTGGAGTGGCAACAGTTTAAATGTTTTAAGTAGGGTTACTTATCACCCCGAGATGCAATAAAATGAAATATGGGAGTAAAAAAAAAAAGAAAAGAAAAGGTCTCGTGTCAAATTTAATGTGATAAAAAGAAGAATGGACAAAAGAGGAAAAGATGGTGAAAGATAAGGAGCCCAGGACTCAGCTACAGGCCTCTGACGCACATAAAGTTGAGTCAAAATTTTAAACATTTTAATTTGCACCATAACAGAACTTTATAAGTACAGGAGATCTCTTCATGAAGTTTTCAAGGGTGAAAAACTTCAGTGACATTAATTTTGCACTCACTCCAAGCATCATAATCTGTGGCTACAATAAAGTAAAATAGAATAGAATAGAGCCACTGATGAACTGTAACCCAACACTGGATTAATTAACAATTTTAACCCAAATTAATTTTTTTTATATCACCATTAATGCCAACACCAGATTATGGCACAAGCAGCCAGAAAAAAAAAGTGTGTTTTTAGACGCTTTTATCCTTAACCATTGTTTTTATTTTAAACACATATATTTCATCCTAGAAGGAACTTGAAAGTTATGGAGTTGACATCCACCGACTTATGTCTCCTCATTATGGTGGGCCAGATCGGTCATTTTAAGGGATGTAACTAAAATGAAGGCCACATTTTTCATGACTTCACTAAATGTACAAAAGATAGAGTAGAGAAAAAAAAATCAGGTGGGCAGCACTGAAGGACTTTTTAAACAGACTGACTCGTTCTTGTCGTTTCATAAATCAGTGACAGAGAACAGCAGCATATTTATCCCCCTTTGAAGTGTTCAGGTTGGCGTGTAACTTGTTTATCATGAATCATAACTACAAAACAAAATCCCACACCGTGAGAGAAGCGGATGATCAACATCCTGCCCACTCCTACTTGTTATGCAGCTGAATAATTTCGAAGACGTTGAAAGAAAGCCTGCTGATCACAATTATCAGGACCCATCACTTAAGATTCGTGTATTTTAAAATAACCACCTGACTTATACAAAAGCCTATGTGTGTGACTTCCTCTTTGAGGTTTTGCTCCAGGAACTTTACTGAAGTTTGAGTAACGTTTAAACGTCACTGCTTACTGCCAGAAAGAGTAGTCTACTGAGGTGTGGTGGATGACTTCATCCATTTTAACTGGAAAAGAGAAGTCTGTCCCCTGTGTCTTTATTTTTATTATTTTGAGTTCAAGTTTCGTTTGATTAAAGGACCAAAACTACTCAGTTATATTTAGCCAACAAAAACAGTTTGATTAGGTTCAAATGGACAGAGAGACACAAAAGGAAGATTCATTTCTGGATGTTCAAATCATTTTTCACACATCGGAGCCTGGTGTGTGGTACATTTGTCCTTGAGTTGACACAAAGGTGTCTGGATACTAAAACATGCAAATAAGAGGTGTTTTTAAATCACCGGTCAGGCTGAAACCATGACAGACATTAGAGAGTCGTCCATCCGTTCGTGTCTGTTTCTGAGGAATAAAACCAGCCTTGTTTAGCTGTCTGGTGCTTAGTTCCTCCTGCTGACTGTCACTGGTTTGAGCGCTATGAAAACAGCGCTGAGGTCACATTATCTTGCAATACATTTGGATTTTTTTTTTTTTTTATTAAAAGTTACCTTAAAAAGAACGACAATACCTGGGAAAAGATGGACCTTAACATTAGCAGTTGTAGACAATTTAAAGCGGCGATGCCCAGCTTAGCCAAGCTAACGTTTCCCCGATTAGCTGGTACTGCCAGGCATGCTAACAGGCTAACGGTGAAAATAACCTGCCTAAACATGGAGCCCAACTCACCAGAAAGTCTACAAATAGTCGTTTTTATTTCGGGAGAGGATGGGAACTGTTGTCGTCTGTAACATTTTCTTCAAGCTCTGAGAATGCTGCGCAGGTTTTGCCCCAAATCCGCGTTGACAGCAGACGAGTACCGTTACAAGAGAAAAGATAACGAAGCCAATTCCGGTACGAGGTTTTTTCGCAATAAAAGCCCTCGGCGTTCACACCACTCTGTCCAGACTTTGTTGGTTTCTTGTTTTCTTGATCGTCGCCACATAAAAACAAACTACCTTCTAAATTTATGGAGCTTTTACAGATACATTACATGTTTTTTGTAAATTCGGCTTCATGAAAATTAAATTAGGGCATGAACCCATTTCAGACATATAATAAAAGCACCAAAGACGCCTTTATTCCTGTTGGTGTAAATGCTTTCTAATAATGGACATATTGAACGGGGCCTACTCGGAAAACGTCCAAGCTCTAAAACCAGGTCTTACATATATCCCAGAGAACGTACATCGGGGCGGGGCAATATTAGCTAAACGGTAAAATAAAATAAAAACTCTAAATATAACACAAAACAGTGTCTATAAACAACTGTAGGAAAAGATGCAAAAAGGTAATAAAGAGGAGTAAAGTGATTAAAAACAATCAAAATGAGAAATCTACTACCAAGATGTCAACCATCACCACACAAAGAGTTGAATATTAACCATAAAATTAAACTAAAAAGAAAAAACAAAGATTTCAGGTTGTCAGTTTCCTTCGCTTTGGTATGACTGTCAATGTTTTTTATGAAAAAAATGACACTGAATTAAAAAGGTTTGAAAAACACTTTGGTGTGCATATTTCACACAAGCAAGAAGTTATTAAAATGTGAAAGTAAGTTTGGCACGTCACAGCTGTTATCACCAGTATTTCCAAATCAGGAATAAAAACACACCTGAGAGATTTTAGTTCTGATGTGTTTATTTGGCTCCGTGTTAATATTTCTCAAGAAGAGACCATAAAGGAAGCATCATCATCACTTTATCCAAAGTAGAGCCAGTTTCACTTTACTGATACTGACAAGAGGAAACCTTCTGACACTGAATACAAATCAGCTTTATACATGATCTACTGCAGTAACACAGTAAGACATTACAAAGTCTCTGCCATTCAATACAGTTATATTTCCTTTACAGCTGAGCTTCACCTCCGTGAGCAAATGCTTGAGCTGAAAATTGGTATTAATATAATCACTAAACATGTAAATGGTTCCCCAGCAACGGTGCCAGCAGAGTGTCCGGGTGTCAACAGTCCAGGAAAAGCAGTTTTATCTGCGATCTGTGGTGCCCGACTTCCTCTTCCCGGCCAGGAGGTGTTTAGGTTTGAGATCAAACACGTGTCTGTCTGACTCTCCCTTCTTCCCCTGGCGGTTCATGTCTCTCTGGGACTTCTTCATCATCTTCTTCGTCTTCTTCGCCATCTGCCGAACAAACGAACAAGTCAGTTTACAGAAGGAGGGCTTCACTTCATGCATCTGTGACATTTTAAACCCCAGTCCGTTTACTGCATGTAATCCACTCCGTCCTGTGATTCAACTTTCACTAACGAAGGCAAAAATACACCTTCAAAAAATAAAATCCCACTTGATGCCTTTTAAGAGGTAAAAATTGTATTTTTAACATTTATAAATAAGCTGCAACTACCAGTTACATATATAACTATTCGATAATGCAGTCATTCCTGCATACGATGGTACGCAGTATAAGTGAATCCTTGTTGGTCAGACAAAACAAGGAATTCAAAGATAACTGATCAGTTATTTTGGGTTTACACTGGTTTACTGACAGCGCTGCAGTCAGCTCAGCCTAAAGTGACCCTCTGAGATTGGCTAAATTGTGATTACTTAAGTGTGAAACAACTAATGTTTACAGATCTCTGATGTGAGGTAGCTCATCCATCTTTTCATGAAGCTAAAAGGCTAATCAGCTGATCACAGAGCAGCAGATTTTAGTTAAAAGCTGAGTAAAGCCACGGCCTCGTACCTTTGCATCTCGTAAACCAGACTGGTCTCGGGGTGGCCGGGAGGCGCTCTGGCTGCGGGTTCGGGAGGTCGGTGGTGCCGAAGCTTCGCGCTTACGTTTCTTAGTGACGCTGCGGGAGCGTCTGGCCTGCTGTGCGTAGTGGCTCTGAAAGTACACGAGAGGAAACACTCAAGACACTCGTGGCTCTAAATATTCACAAATCAAGAACACGAGACAACATCAACGCCGCCAACCCCCGAAGAAAGACGTAACCACGGAAACATGAATGAGTTTACAAGCTCTTCAATAATAAAAATAAAACAAATCAATCACAAAACAACCAAATAATCAAAGAAAATATAAATAAACGGATTCATTCTAACAAAATAAAATGAGTTCATTAAACAAATGAAATGATAACATGAGAAAACGCCCCAAAGAAGATCGTAGTGAAACAAACGGTTTGTTGTAATTTTTTTTTTTTTTTTAAATCCTGCAGTACTTTTTAAAGCTTTTCTTATATTAAAAGTCCACAAATCAAACCCAGCAAGATTTTATTCTTTATTATTAGCAATGAACAAAATAATATTGTGGCGTGTTGGGGGAAGTAACTAGTTCTCTCCCATCATGCTTTGGGACATGTGCTAATGTTAAATGTTCTTGTTTTGTTGTTATGGTTACATCACGTTATTTTAAACTGTTCCTTTCATTGTTGTATTGTACTGCGGTTCAGAGACACCGACAATTATTATTTATGGAAAGAATCAGTACCATAAGTGAGCTTGGTTATGCTGTTATTGACCCCTGAAGCACAGTGTAGTGCAAAGGTGTGTTTTAAGAAAGAGCTCCCCCTACCAGTGTGGGGTTTGAATTGCACGCTCAATCTTTGTGTGGTGCTTTTCTGTGAAGATTCCTTTGGTTGCCACAATATAAAACCTTAGCTTCGTTCCACAGGTTGACATCCTTTAGCTTCTAAAAATCTTTTTCTTTCATTTGCTTTGTGCGTCCTCATGTTTGTAACTTAAAACGAGGCAACATCTCAATGTTATTTGTTAATGTGGACACCGTTGTAGTTATAGCTCAATCTCATTATCATTAATTCATTTACATACATCCCGCAGGCGCCGATTTAAAGGCAGAACTTACATCATCCTTGTCGTCCATGTCCAGACCGAGGTTACCCATCTCCTTCTCGAGCCGCTTCCTTTCAACCTGAACATATGAGAACAAACACGTACACGAGCTCAGAGAGTGTGAGTCAAACCTGGGCTCGACAGACAAAAGGCAGACGGTTCAAGAAACTAAATGGAGTCAGCAGCTTGAAGCATGGCGGAGTAACTCTGGGTAAAAGTCTCCACTAGGTGGAGCCTACGAAATGTTCAAATGAAGAGGCTCAGCAGGTTGAGCCGATGCATTTCTTTTATTTTTCTGCTGTTTTTCTGTGGTGGCCTCAGCCATCTTTTATGGTGTGGTCTGCTGGGGCGGGAGCATCTCTGCTGGGGACAGGAAGAGACTGAACAGGCTTATCCGAAAGGCCGGCTCTGTTCTAGGATGCTCTGGATTCTCTGGACCCAGTGGAGGTGGTGAGTGAATGGTGGCTAAGCTGTCATCCCTGTTGGGCAACATCTCCCACCCCATGCATGAGACTGTGACTGCACTGAGCAGCTCATTCAGTGGGAGGCTGCGGCACCCACGGTGTGGGACGGAGAGATTGCGCAGGTCTTTCCTCCCCACTGCTGTCAGACTAAACAACAAGACTAACTGATCAAACACACACATCCACAAATGTGCAATAACACTAAATTCTGTGCAATAATCTTGATGTCATGGCGGGCTGTGTGTAAGCAGGTGGGCGAAGGTGAGGATCCACGGACAAGACTCAGAGGCGGAAGTAACTAAGAAAACCTCAGCTTTATTGCTGGCAAGAACAAACGCAAACCG
>VUQR01001853.1:28988-39641 GCA_015108515.1 Hemichromis elongatus | reverse complement strand
TCACCAGGAACACCCCCCACACACACACACACACACTTTAAATAAATAAATAAATAAAAATTTGCCTCAAGAAAAGAGTACTTGGGGCACCCATCAGGAAAGGGCAGGTGCCCTCCACATGTGAAAATCTCCTAATAGACCAGGGTTGGTTTCATTCACTATGAGCAGGGCCCAGTGTGCAGAAAACAGATTGCTGAGTTGTTGAAAGAAATGATTTAAAGTTGAAGAAATAAATAAGCTTGGCACAGAAGCATGATGCAAGAAAGCTGCAATGGAAAAGTCAATTTGCACATTCAAAACCTGATCATAGAGCTCATAGACCTTTTGTAGCAGCTGTCACTGAATGCATCACAATGATAAAAGTCGCTGACTCGCAGATAAAGGTGCGGCAGCAGACAGAGAGGGAATTTAAAACAGCAATCAAATGAGCTGCATATTTCAAGTTTCATGTTTGATATGTGCCAACAAAGATCTTACTAATGTTCCCTTTGTAATGGCTCAAAGATTAATAGTAACCCAGTTAAAAATGCTTTTTGTTTAACAAGCCTATGTGAAGCTCAAATAAATGGAGGCATGGTGCGCAAAAGCTGCAGGTTAGCAAGATATCAGTTAATTTGTGATCGTTTTAATGACTCTGCTTGATGTTTTAATGATTTTGTGAAGGACTCAGACATAGTGGCCTCACCTTTCACCACACCACTGAGCCCTGTTTGCCTCAAATTTTTTCCTTTTCTGTATTCTGAGCTGGTTTGTGACATAAATGTTTTCGAATTAGGTCAAATTTGAACAAATATGAAGTGTTACATTCTCCCTACTTACACTAACAGATTATCCACAGGATAAGCAAAGAAGTCATCTAAACAATTGTGACATGTATAGTAATAAAAAGCTTGATGATCAGTTCTGGTTTGACAAGGAAAATATTTTTTAATTTCAAGCAATGAAAGGTATTCAGGCAGCATGGCCACCCACTGGTGGTATGATGTTCATGGATATTTGCCCTTTAGGAACTATACACTTCCCTGCACAGGCTCTCCTTCCCTTATCAAATCTAATGAGTGAAATCCAGTAAGGTATGAAGGGTTGTGGTGTAAATGGATTCACCAGAAGCTATCTAGAATTGATTTTATACATTTAAAATGAAAGAGCAAGAATTTAATGAGACACGCAACACCTCTGAGAGTGAACGGTGAGCAACTGATGAGAAACTCCAACTCAGTAAAATGGAACAAAACACACAGCTGCAGCTCCGTCATGGCTTTCTACTTTAGTACTCGAGGAAGTGTTTCCAAACCAATATGCCACGTACTCAGATTACATCATGCCTGAGGATTATCAGTGGTGCTTTACCTAAGATTTGCTGCTCAAATAAAGCTTTCACTGCTTTTGTGTATCCTTGCTTGTTTCACAGCAGGTAAATTAACAATGTATGCCTGGATGAAAGAGGCATTTCTGTAAGCCAAGGCATGAAGGCAAGCGCTGTAAAACTAATGGCTTCGACATTGCATGGATGTCAATCTCATCTTAATGATCTAAGGCTCTGTTATCACAGTGTTGAGGACTCAGATTAGTGTTGAATATTATAAATAATAAAACAAGTCAGTCTTCACTCTTGCTGTCCTTGAAACCTGACAGGATCTGGACAGACTATATTTGAAATGTATGCTCAGCTAGATTGATAACTAGCTAGCAAGCTAGATTAATTAGTGATAATAAATTGGTCATATGTGTATCTGTGAGCTTGTACAGTTGTGTTGGCCCTGTGACAGTCTGGTGACATGTCCAGGGTGTACCCTGTTTCTCGCTGTATGATAGCTGCCTGCCCATCACCACTCCATCCCAAAACCTTGATCAGATAAGCAGAAGGAAATAGAGGGAAATTGCTCTAACCAATCTAACAAATGTGCTGGCTGGACAGGGAGATTGTGTGTTTGGGATTCCTTGGATCAGAAGACCAGGCAGGTGGCCTGGCAACATTTAGGGAAAAGAGAAACAATATTCTGGTATGGCGGCAGCAGCATCCAGCAGGGTTGGATTAATTGGGACCGGAATGAGAAAATGTAAAGAGGGAGCAAGAGGGGCAGTAATGGCCTCTGGTGATGTTCAGTATTTGTGCTTTGAAGCTGGTGTGTGTTGAGAAAGCAATAACATTTGGCTTTCAAATCCCACGCACCAAGCATAAACACACACAGTTCCACCCAGTCATAATCCACCTGCCACACACACAAACACAAAGTGAGAGCTTCATTTTTCTTTAAAATAATAATGCTGGCCCAGCTGTTCAGCAGGCAGAGGTCATTCCCATATTGGATGGTAATAAGGTTGAGCTTCATTCCATAACTTTTTTATGGATTTTATTACTTTTCTGCCCTTTCCGGACTTTTCCCTATAGCTTCCTGAACCTGTTCATGGTTTGGATCCCTAAATTATTCATCTTCAGTCAGTCCTTTACTGTTATTGCATTCTTAGGTTCATAGATTTTAATCTATATTCTCGGGAAAAACTGAAATTCTTCTTCTTCTTGGGTTCAATTCTTCTTGATTCCCTGTGACGTATGCATCATTTGCATGCCGAGCTCAGCAGTCTCAGAGTGCAAATGATGCATCTGGCCTCGCTGAATCCCCCACTGTGCACAGCATGTGTGATTGAGTTTATGTTGTTGGCGCACCAGCATGCTTGTGTTTATGTGCGAGAGTATGTCCAGAAGTTTTGCATGCATGTGTACGTGAAGGCGCCCTGACATTCAGTCTTGCTACTACTTTAACTCCATATTAACAGATCCACACTTCAAAGCCTTGTGTTGCTGGCTCGATATAAAACAGCAACACCGGGGAACACAGCAGCAGCAGCAGCAACAACATTTTTTTTACATGTTGTGATCCCAGAAGAGTCTTGAATGTGAAGCCCTGTCAAATATTTCAGGCACTTAAACATTAGCAGGCTGATTTTCTCTCCATCACTGAGAGTTTGCTTTATATACCAGGTGGTGCTCGTGAAGTGGGGTGCACACATCTGTTCTAATGGAACAGTCTGATCGCTTTTCCAAGACCTCCAATTTATTTTAACGGTGAAAAACATACAATGTGATCTGATGATGTAAGCACAAGAATGCTTTTGAGGAAGGGTTAAAAATGCAAAACATATTTGCCCAGGTTTGAAATATAAATTATATGTTAGAAAACACAAAGCCTTTTTCCGCCCACAGGGGGAAATCTCTGAATTTTGCTGAACATCTACTTTCACAGTCCTTGGATTGCTCCACGGCATGCTGCTGTGTACACACTGAGCTCTGCTTAGGTCTAATCTGGTCATGTATGTTTCACTGTAAATGCATACTGCAACAATCCTGAATTATTAATGTTGATAATAATTAATAACAACAATAATGATTATACATTATAAATAAACGTGTGTATTGCAAAGGTACCATTACCTTGTCACCACTGCTGTGCTCTGATCCATGATGATGTATCAGAGGAATACATAGAAGCCAGATATCTAATTAATGGGAGGTGAGTGACTTCTAATTCATTTTAAATGGATTATATAATGTCTCCCGTGCTTGCTGTGGATCTGTTGTATTTAAATGTGTGATATAAATAAACTGACTTAACCTGACTATGTTACTAGTAAATTCATTAAAAGGTCTGAGCCTAAAACTCATTTAGAAATTCAAATGTTCCTCTGTGATCTGAAAGCCCCAGTAATTTTTTACACTTGCATGGTTGTTGTTTATATTGAATTTGTTTGCTGCTTGTTTAGGTCCTTTTTATTTGGGTTTTTTTTTTTCCTGCCCGCTGGGTGTCCTTGATTTTTCTTGCCCTAAGTTATGGTTGTTTGTTTGTACCAATATGGCACCAGTGTCCTTCTGGAGTGTTTGATGACAAATAATGACAGAATGAGTGTTTTCTGGTCTTGTTTCAGTGCCAATTAGTAAAACAAAAGATTCCAGTTGGGAAGTGAAAAAAAGACTGATTTTTGGCAGCACTTATGTGGTAACATGTCACAACAAAATAAACTTAATTTACAAAAGAAATATCAATTCTTCTTATATGAGGTCCTTTAATGAATGTTCATTAATCCCTTTAAGCCTTGTTTCACTAATATGGATAAAGGGCTGGCTAGTTAAGGTTTATTACTGTTTAATAACACGTCTGTTCCTAACCTAAAGTCTGGATTCAAATATAACTTTCCCCTTTGTATTTTTCATTATTTGCATTTTTTAAATATTTTTTTCCACTATATTCTCCACTATACAATCTTCAGTGTGAGTGCACACAGACATACACAAAACCTCAAGGGTGTAGCTAAGGCAAGTAAAGCAAAACAAGGGAGGGCCTGTCTTGCAGAAACAGAGTGAGGGGGATTAACCTTTAACACATTATGCTTTATATAGAGAGGCTACTTGTCTCCCAGCCAGAATACCTTAAGAGCTTTTATGCATAACACACACACACTCACAAAATACATGAATACAGGGGATATAGAAGCTCTCTTATCCCAAACCCTGCATTCCTATCCTTACCCTATAATTTACACGTGTCCGATTCCCTCTTTATTCTCATTTATGTAATATTCCCACTGATTGAGTCTAAGTGTCTTCTTTCTAAAAGTGTCTGTGTGTGTTTTTGTTAAACCAACTCAGTTTATATCCACAATTATACTTTTGCATATCTTCTCCACCAACATATAAATTCTAATTATCCAACTACCACAACTGCAAAATAAAAGTATGTGGGCTTTCGTGTGGATAGATCGATGAAGCGGCACTTGTGAGTCATGAAATTCGCAGACAAATGGAACAAGGAGGTTAATGTACCCTCTTTGTTCCACTTACAAATTTAAACTGGCACCGGGGTTTAATGGTGCATTTGTATTACGATACAGTTGCAGCACCTGCTTATAGTATGTTAACAATGTTATTCAAAACCTCCACTGTAATAGCTACTAAACAATGTCTGATCATGCAGTTTTATGTTTTATATCAACAAATAGATTTTAAATGTTCAAGTTAATGTGTTTCTTTAAAAGCTTGTTCAATGTGCTGCCATTGAGGTGCAGTGCTTTCATCTCCTGCTGTCATGGACTGTTTCACTCATTTCTATTCCCATGCCCTTTTAATAAGTAATTTGAATGCTAACGCAGTGCAGCAGGCATATCTCAGTACAGTACTTTAGGGTCTCATTGTGTTCTACACAGACAGACACACACAGACACAAGATAATGTATGCACGAAAATAAACATTGAATAATAGACGTTGCACGTTCTTATGGTCAAAAGTAAGTTCTCCCACGAGAGAAGACATTAGTATTTCATGATATTTTTACTTAGCATTTCGTTATTGTTGTTATTGAAATATATTTAGTCCAAAAATAATTTTTTAAATGTCTTGTGTTTCACAGTTTTAATCACACAGTATTTAATTTCCACTGAATTCACTAAGGGGGAACCCCGCTCAAAACATTATGAAAAATAACTTTATGTGCCTGGTGAGAAATGTGCTTGTCATGTGTGGAATGACATTAGTTACAGCTAAAATAATAGAAAACATTTCTTATTGTCTCAGTGAATAGCATATAATGAAATACAATGCAAAAATTAAGGAAATGTTTAATTGTCACTGCACAACTGTTAAATTTCAGGGACATCCCGCCGTCCAGTCAGGAAGCATAAACCAGTGTGAATCCATTTAGTTTTTAGTTTCATCTTTAGTTTTGATTTTTGCTAGTGCCCTTGTCACTGCGGGTAGCATAAAACCACATCTGCAGCTTATTCAGACTGCACAGGTTAGCTCCCAGCAAAATGACCTCAGTCGGGCTGCTCACCAGCATGTTTTTGATCAAGCTATCACAATCAGACTCCATGAGTGTAGTATGAGAGACTTTAGTCCAGCACCGCGCAGACTGATTTCTCTTTGCCACCAAACAACAAAACTGGCAGGTTTGCCACTGGCACACCATTCTCTTCACAGATTAAAGCAGGTTCAGTGAAAGAGCCTGGGGATGTAATTGTAATTGTTACTCCACATGCATCATCATCCAGCATGACCGATTTGGCAGTGAGTCAATGATGGTTTGAGGAGGTATTTCCTCCCCTAGGGTCACACAGACCTCCACATTTTAGCCAACGATATCCTGGCTGCTATTAGATCCCAGGATGAAATCATCACAGACAGCATTGGAGCTTAAGTTGGTTCTCTGGGCCCATGTGAGGCCTCATGTGCCAGATTGTGTTGGCAATTATTGGATAACAAAGGTACTGGTCTTCATGGCATCATTGCCTTCACCTGAGAACCTCTCAGGTGAAGGCAATAATGCCATGAGGATATTGTGTATTTGTTCATCTCAGCCACAAGATAGTGCGAAGGAATGTCCAGGCGCTAACTCAGGTCTAGGAGGAGATCCCCAGGATGCCATCCACCATCTCAACAGGCCCAGGTATTATCAAGAGTGTAGACAGGCACATGGGGGCCATAGATTGCTACTGAGCCACCTTCTGACCTACAGTGGGGTTAATATTTATTATATCCCCTGGTGAATCTGTAAGTTTGTTTACTTACTTTTGTCACTTTGACTGTTTAGAGTAAGTTTGATCAAATCTATAAAAAAAAATAAACATTTTTTTCATAATAAGAGGCACATAACTGTACAGTATGGTAATTTCTTCATTCTAACCCTTCAACCAAAAGGTTTATTTTGCCACGCCCACCTCTGCAAAATAAAACCCCCCCTGATTTCTAAACTGTACTTTAAAACTAAACTGTAAACTGTTTTGTCATCATTCAAATCTTGAACAAATGTTTTATTTTTAATCAGTGTAGCCATGTGAATTAGGATGACGGCAAAATAATTGAATTTCAAATTATAATACTTATAGTTTTTACCATGAGCAAAATGAGTTTGTGTTTGAGTTCAGGAAAATTTGTAGAAGAAAATGAGCACTTGTAAACTGGTTTTTAACAGCATTCCTGCCTGCGTACATACAACAGTAAAATCACTTCAAGACTTAAATGCACCAGTCATTCTTCCTGAAATCTTGGCTCAGTCCTATCAGTTGGAGTTTATCCACAAAGCATCAAACAGTTGGGACTTTAGAGAATGTCTTGGTTGGTCTGACAAAAAAAGAAAAGAAAAGAAAAGAAAAGAAAAGAGGAGGAAAGAAATCAGAGCATGTTTCCTAAATCACAGAAGGAAAGCATGCCCCAAATTCTTGGTCATGGTTTTAGCTCAGATTTATATTTAATTTCCTCCCGCATTCAATTTTTTATTCCTCTTCCTTATCTGGGACCAAAGACAATTTTATGCCACTATCTAAGAAAACCAAAGCTTTACTGAAAAGAGAGAGGAATACACAGATCGTTGAATAAAATGTTACACTGTATTTGTCTAGTCCAGTAAGATCCTTGGACTGTTTGATGTGTCCGGAGGTCAAAGACTTGTCACAGTATGGATATCCTGGGCCATTTAAACTGTGGCATAGTCACTATATCAAAGCACTAAATGTCCTGGTTTAAAGAGTAAACGTTGTACTGAAAACATCAGGTTTATACTTCTGTCTTAATTTGGCAGCTGGCAGTAAAGCAGCAGACAACTACACTGGATGTGTGTGGATAGTTTTTACAGCTATTCTCAGTTATTTGTTGTTTGGGATCATTCTGTGAATAAAAATATTCAATAAATTCAATATTCACAATAATAGACCAATAAGGATTAGATGTGATTGTGTTTTATGTGTAGACTCTGTGGTGAATCGCTCACATGCCAACAAAGCCACACGTTTGCCTCCTTCCACAATATATCCCCACAGATTTATGCAGAGCCGGTTATACGGAGAATAAATGGTCTTTTATTAACACAGAGAGCAAAAAAACTCACACTTAGGCAGAATGAAAGAGATAAAGACTGTAACTACCAGAAAATGGTGGCAACTGTTTCATGGGTGGGAGGTGGAAGTAAACATTTACAGCTTTCAGTTGCTTTCAGTTCCTCAGCTCTCTTAAAGCTCATACTGGGATCGTGGCCTGAATCAACACTATATTCTTTGCTGATATGGCGGCAAATGAGGTTATGGCATTTTATATTTGCAACTGAGCCTCCAGCAAGTGTCAGAGATTCAAAAGTCACATTGTTCTTCATCCTTACAAACCACGAATGATTTCCAACAAATGCAAACTCTTTAACGGCTCTCAAGTGACTGCTTGTTTTTCTAAACTGGTGCAACTACGTGACCTGTTTTCAACAGTTAAATGAGTATTAAGCGAATGTCACATCAGAGCACTTGGTTAAATGGTTTACTCTACAGGTCAACATGTGATATTTTACAGTACTCGAAAAAGAAAAGACACCAGTTCATCTTGTTTTACTGGTCAACAACCATAAATACCAGTCAACACAGTGCTCTCAATACAATACACTGGATATCTCATAAACATCATTATTCACTGTCCTAAAGAGCTCTTATTACATTACATTGTATAGTTCGAAATGAACAAGCGAGACAAGGTGAGAAGTTCCTAAACTGATGAATAAAGAACAATAAAGCTATAAAGTTTTGTTCAGTGCTCTGTTGACCTACATGGACAAGAAAACAATAAGATTCACAGTGAAACATCTCATTTCAGTAACTAGGCTAAACATTTTTACAAGGATGTTACATTATCAGAAGTAATGTGTGACTTCCTTATTAGCTTCAAAGGTAAACAACGAGTGTGTGAACTCAGACTGAGGTGGTGCAAGTGGACTTATGCATACAGGAGAACAATATTTAACAAAGAGGACTGTGGTGGTGTTTGTATCATTGGAGAGGTGATTTTAATGAACAGCAATGATATTTACACTAGTTTTAGGGTAAAGACAATTAGTGGCGTCGTCCCCTTACTTATATCTTAATGTAAAAACACTTGTACGATGCTGTCCTTCACTTTCTCAATGAGTTTCTGTGTTCTGAGTTTCTGTTTGTAGTTTTTTGGTTATATTTTTTCCTTTTAAAGATAGGACCAATCTTTTTCTTACATCAAGACAAAAATAATAAAAATAAAATTTATTTCCCGACCTTTATGATGTAGCATGATGCAGGTGCTTTGCATTTATTTGCACCACATTTTTGAAGTTATTTTTTCTCATTAAACCCTGCAAAACTCGCCTCCTATTCAGTAGATACGGATGGTTTGGGACCACATACATTTCTGCCCTTTCCACTGTCCTTTCTCTTACACTCTCTCTCTCACTGTTACACCTTCTTCATTTCTTCTCTCCTGCAGTAACCAGTTATGTGAAGTCCTTAGAAACAGCCTCTATGAAGTTGGGTGCAGACAACAGGATTGTGAAGGTACAAATGATTGAGAAGAGAGAAAACGCCACCAGACACAGCCGGTCCACTACTGCCGCTGCAAACTTCCACTCACTGCAGATCGCCTCAGCCTCATCCTGGTCCCGGAACCTCTGAGCTATGTACGAGACCTCCTCCAAAATACGTTGGATCTCTGGTGGGGGGAGGCCCACTCCCATCCCCAGGCCTACAACACCACTGCTAACATGTGGCTCAGCCTCATCACTGGGGGAGCTCTGGGCACGTCCCCCAAGTGTTACCCCAGAGTCGCTAGAAGGTGGACAGTGTGGACTTTCTATAGGATGGTAACTGCCAAAGTAGAGGCTCATGGAACCATTGGAGGTGCCCGAGGGTGGGCAGGACGTCTGTGACATCGGCACAGTAAGGCTTGGTACTGTTCCCATCTCTATGGAGCTGGTGCTGGAGTGGTGGTGGGAGGTGTGACGATACTTGTAACCCGGCCGCTTGCGCTCATCGCCAGGTTGTTTCATACGGAGAAACCAGGCACACCAATTTAACAGAACCACCCGAATCTGAAAGAAGAAAAGGGAAGATCAACACACGCGGGCACCGTTAATGTATTCATCCAAACACAAACATGATGATTATCTTTTAATATAAGCTTCAGTCACTCACCCACTTAGGCATCTTCCCACCGTGAGGGTCATGGTGGTGAAATTGTAGGACTATAACTGTAACCACCACCGACATGCCCACAATCATCATGGTGCTGGCAAAGTACTGAGCTGTTTAGTACACACAAACACACAAAATAAACAAGGCTTAATTGTATTTTTCCCCCCAGTTACATATGTGATCAATCATTTTATTACTTGTGGTATGTTTTTCCCCATTACTCCTCATTTTATTATTAGATTCTCATAATTATTAGCATTTAGAAACAGACGAGACTAAATAAACTAGGCTGATTTCACAATCTATCATGAAAGGAAAGCAATTCTACCTCAATCTTCAATACGCTATTTTGCTAAAGGGTAGAGATGCACATTTGAACTCAAGCTGGGTGAAAAAAAGCAGTGCAAAACAGTCCAACAAAACAGAGAACAAAGGAAAATAAACCAAAAAACAGAGGGGAGAGAGACAGAGAGACTTTTATCTGGAAACACTAAAGGAGGGGGTAGGATAAGTGTGTAGGTGGAATTTTATTATTATTTGTTAGGATATTTAAAAAAAAAAGAGAGAGAGAGAAGAGGTTAGGGACTTAAGAGAAAAGAAAAGAAAACAAAACAAAACAAAAAAAAAAAAGAAAAAAAAAAAAAAAAAAAAACAAAAAAAAAAAAAAAAAAACAAAAAAAAAAAGGGGG
>VUQR01001853.1:12543-28968 GCA_015108515.1 Hemichromis elongatus | reverse complement strand
CTTAAGAGAAAAGAAAAGAAAAGAAAACAAAACAAAACAAAACAAAAAAAAAAAAAAAAGAAAAAAAAAAAAAAAGGAGAAAAAAAAAAAAGAGAAATAAAAAAAAAAAAAAAAAAAAAGAAAAAGAAAATATGAAAGAAAGGAAAAAAAAAAAAAAAAAAAAAAAAAAAAAAAAAAAAAAAAAAAAAGGAAAAAAAAAGAAGAAGTGGAGCAAAAAATTGGGCAGGACACCAGTATATGTATATCTATACAGAGTTAGAGTCATCAGAAAAACACAAGGTGTACAGTAATTCCAGAAATAGAGTAAGTGGACCCAAGAAAAACCCCTTCCCGTCGTATTCGGGTCAAATCCGGCTAATTTAAATTACTCATAAATATTGTGTTTTACATCTGATTACCTCAAGGCCTGACGATATTCTCCACACTATGCACTTGGACATATAAAAGTGACGAGCACCTCTTTCATTGAATTATGAATGTTTTAATCCACATTGTTTCATCCGTGGTGTTCCCGGTGAAAAGTGATCACCACAGGAAATGAATGGGAATCCACTCACTCAGTCACTCACTGATTGACTGACCCATAAAACTGGTGGTGAAAAATAGATAGTGGTGATAGACAAGCAGAAGAAGGCGGCCGTATTGATTGATGTAGCGATACTGAATGAGAGCAACGTCAGGAAGAAGGAACAGGAGAAGCTGGAGAAGTACCAAGAGCTCAGAGAAGAGCTCAAGAAGATGTGGAGGGTGAAGGTAACGGTGGTCCCAGTGGTAATCGGAGCACTCGGTGCAGTGACTCCCAAGCTAGGCGAGTGACTCCAGCAGATCCCAGGAACAACATCAGAGATCTCTGTCGAGAAGAGCGCAGTCCTAGGAACAGCTACGATACTGCCCAGGACCCTCAAGCTCCCAGGCTTCTGGTAGAGGACCCGAGCTTGAAGGATAGACCGCAGGGGCAAGAGGGGGATTTTATTTATTTTTTTAAAGACATTTAACTTGGCCTGACCCATGCTGTTTTTTTAAGAGACTGGGAAATTGGGTCTACAATTCACATGGACTCACCAAAATTTAACAGATCATTAACAACAGAAAAATAAAAAATGTTGCCATGTCTGATAGGTCTGATAGGATAGTAGGCCAAGAATTTAGCATAAATACCATTAAAAGAAGTATGGACCCATCATGTTATATATAGGTGGTGGTGATGATGGTGGCACACTGTGGGGCCCAACTGGACATCGAGTCCTTTCCTTTTATGATCTAAATGCACTCATCGTCTGGCTGCTTCCAGCACACGAAGCTGAAATAATCTGAAACTGGTTTCTTTAACATGACAATGACAATGTACTCCGCAGCCACCAGATCTCAATCTAGTAGAGCGCCTTTGAGATGTGTCGGAAGTAGTACTAACAAGTTGTAACTAATTAAGTGGCAGGTGAATGTAAGTTATCCTGTTATTGCTGCTGTCACTCATTTTTCAGAAGCCATAATAAAGGTTTTCACAAGAGACAAAGAGGTATAAGCAGTAAGTATCAGGTACAGCTAAACAAAATCATCGATATGCTTTTTTTCCTAAGGCATATCAATCTCATTGCCTTCCCCTGATTTAACATTCACGCACGCTTAAACATGTTACATGTACCCACACAGACACAGAAATATAACCCACCAATGAGGGGAACAGAGTCTGACGTGGCAGGCATGATCTCAGCGACCAGAAGCATGAAGACAGTTAGCGAAAGCAGCACAGTGATGCCTTGAGACACATACCAAGAGAGACACAGTGAGAGAGAACACGAGCATATACATAATGATGCAATCAGGGTCACTGGTGTATGAAATTATTCTTGTAATTACTTATGTATGTAATCAGTTACGTTCTCGTGACTACAACCATTTGTCAGATGGTGCCCTCTCTGACATGTTCAAGGTAGGTTACAGCTTCAAAACTCCCCTACTTTGTAGCTGCTGATTGCTCACAGACAGGTAGCTATTCATCAATGCTCTGCACTGACAGAATGCATTCAGTGTTTTTTTAAGTGTCTTTAAATGTATGAATTCATTGGGGAATTCATTGTGGACAAATATGCTTGTAATGCATGTGAGGGCACCTTGAAGTTTTGATGTACTGTGCAGGGTGTTTGCATTCTTATTAGGTTGAACACATTTATTTAAAAGCTTAAAGAAAGCCTTTTACTAAAAACATTAGTAAATGATGTAGTTTCTGTTGTACTTTACTCGACCAATATTCTATATCAATTCTTCTATTTTGTTACTTACTCACATATACACCAATACATATCTGCAGAAGGCTAACATGTGAGTTCAGCATGTCCCTCTCACCCAGAGAAATCTTTTCTCCTGAATCTGCAGGTAAGAGGAAGACCAGCAGGGCCAAGCCAGAGATCAGCACACAGGGGATGAGCAGATTTAGTCCATAATACAAAGTCCTGCGGCGCATGGTGACTGTAAACGTCACATCTGGGTAGGGCTCCTTACAGCAGTCGTAGTACAACTCATTACGCTTGGCTGGCACACCTGAAGGACACAAATGCAGATATATTTTTGTGGACTAAAGAACAAACTTCATTTAAATATTTGTTACCATGTAATCAGAATCAGAATCAGAAAGGGTTTTATTGCCAAATGTTGAGCAGGTTTACAACATTAGGAAATTGCTGTGGTACTTAGTGCAAACATACTGTCAGAAATGCTTAAATAAACATAAAAATTAAAATTAAAATTAAAAGTTAAAAGTAAACCCAAACATCCTGTGACACATGACCTGTTAAGGGACTACAGATGCAATTTAGCGTGAACTCTGGCACAATGCACTGAATGGCAGCATTCAGAATGAGTCTGAATCAAATCAGCTTTCAAACCCATTATTTTCACTCTCTTATTAAATGTTTGGCAAAATAAAAAAGTGGAAATAGTTTTTCTAAATTTTAGAGTTTTCTAGCCTTAAGGTTCAGCTCTGGGGAAGTCATTAGCTACACTCACATATGGCTTGGCTACACTCATGTCAAAGTGTCAAACTGTTTCTCTTGCATGCCATCTGGTTCTGTCTCACACCCATTTCAAACTAACCTAAACCCCAGGAGCCCTGGAACTGGGATCTCCTTCCACTCTGTCCCAGCTGGAAACACTCGAGAGGTCTTCTAAAACGTCTCCCATTTCCAGTCTATTCATTATAGTTCATTTTGTTGGCGAAGCCTCGTGTCAGTCTATTAATGGGCAGTGAAAATGTATACTAATGTATCTCATCTGCTTATGTCCGAGTATTTCATCTTTTCAGTTACTTAAAAGAGATTCAAAATATTGATTTAAGAAAAACTGTGATGTCACACCTCTCTCTTTGGTGACAGATTGACTTAATCAGCAGTTTTTAGTGCAAAGTTCTTCAATGCACTGATTAAAAAGCCCTCTTACCCTCAAGATCCCACTCCCCATTTGGTATATAAGTGGATGTGTCCACATCAAGCATCTGGAGGTCCAGAAGCCAGCCGTTGTGTGTCCATGAGCCGAACTTCAGATCGCACTTCTGCACATCGAAGGGAAACCAACGCACATCGATGTAACAGGTGCTCTTCAGGATGCCAGGGGGAATATACTGGCAGTTACCCGACGCATTCACCAGTACGTTGGTGTGAAACGTGGCATCAAACCTTTCATCCGCACTGGGAACAAAACAAAGGACTGTACTTTTAAAACATTCATTCATTTCCACATATTAAAATAATTTTGTTGGTGAATGCAAGCGCTGATGGGAGAAGTAACAAGAATGTATTTCTGTCGCATCCGTTCATTTGCAGCAAAAGTGGTGCCGACGTGCCTTTATTTGTGAGTCTTATTCTTGTAGCAGTTCCTACTCTTCACAGTGGCCCTGAAGCTTTGCTGTGCGCTCAGAAATAGCAAATTGCACAATGCCTGTCTCTGTTCAAAAGAAGGGTTTACACCTGAGACAGGGCACCAGTCTACCATGGGGCTGACACCTGATACAGTTAACATTGTTTGCATTTTGTGCCAGTATTTGCAGTCTGAAAACTGAAGCCAAGTGCTAAAAACTGCAATTCTTTTAGTGACTTTTTGAGACTAGCTATGGACCAAATGATAAACTAACAATTTTTAGCACAGAAACAATCGTGCTTAGTGACTGATCTTAATAGCTAAGAATTTTACAGGGATGTATAGCTCATATAAAACTAACCCGTTACAATTTATTGACGCTTTAAGTTGAGGCAAGTTTGCTTAAATGCATATGTGGATGCAAAGATAGGTGGTGATGTAGCCAGGATTCTAGACCACCAACATGTGGTCTGAGTCACAGAACTAGACCTCTCTACACCGATGTTGGTGTCATTGTCTTTTGGAGCATTTTAATGCAATTATCTTGCTCCATGGTAGCTGCCAAGATGCTAACACTGAAGCTTCAAAAAGGGGAGATGCTTATTTCATGTGTAGTCTGCAGTGACTGCAGTGACTGCAGGGAGCAGTCGAGTGATATATCTACTCAGCCTTCAACCTGCCTGCAACTACACACCTTGACACCATAAGAAAACTGTTTAATGTTAAATATGTGGATGCAAAACCCAAACAGGGTTGGTGATCCTTCTTTGTGTTTGTGCAATTATTAAACGCCAGTTTGCAAAAGTTTTTGAATAAGCAAAATTTGAAACACATAAAAATGATTGGATCTGTTTCACTGACATATTCGCTGTAATGTATCAAAAACAAATGAATTATTTGACGTTACATCTTTAAGTCCAAAAGTGCTAGCACTTTGGGAAAGATGCTTGCAGGAAAGAAAATTCATGCACATAACCTTGATTGTACTACAGCTCTGGTACTCCACTTGAACTCTAATTAAATTTTAAAGAGAAGCTTCTCTGGTGTTGGTAAGAATGTGAAGTCCTTAATAAAGTGCCAGAGGCAAAACCTGAATTTACAGTATATGGCAAAAGACATAAAGCAAACTATATTTCCAGTGTAGCAACTAGCTGGAAGAAAGTAATTTATATCCTTCTTCAATATGGCATGTTGATAAAAGTGAAAAAATGAGTCAGCTTAGACCAGTGAATACGAAAAATTCAGTAAACTACATCAATTTAGGTTGATCAGCCGATCATGCAGCACACTGGGGTTGAGTTTGACCTGCAGTCTTGCCCTGGTCACTCTTCAGTGCTGCTCTCTCAAATAAAGGGGAAGAAATCTTCTTTTATGAGCTACCAAAACACTAAAAAGTTAACAAGGCAATGCAAAACAAAAAAAGTGAGAGTTTCTCATATTGCTTCAAATTTCAGTTTTCTGAAAGAAAGGTGTGCAAGAGTATGAACACAAAATAGATGTTTTGATTAGAGGACTAAACCTGAAGAAGTAGACAGTGCTGGTAAAAAAAAAGTATTCAGTCCAAAATAAAAGCCCCACAAAAAACACTGCAGAAAAAAAGGAACAGACCACTGATGCTGTGGACAATATGACAATATAAGCAAATGTAAATGCTTTATTGTACTGTTGTTTTTTTTCTAATAACACATTTTGATTAAAAAGTGTATTTATTACATGAAAATACACATGTGCAAACTATTAGACGCATTGTGTGTTTATTATTGTGAGCTAATTAAAACTCACAATTGTTTTAGTTCACATTCCAAACTGCTTAAAAAGCCACATATAGATCTCTATATAAATATATAAATGCACAGTATTTAAAAAAACCCAAAAAAAGCAAATAAGCACACACACTCACTCACACACATACACACACAAAATTCACTCCCCAATGAGAGAGATAACATCAGCGTATTGAGACTTGACAAAAAAACGTGTCCTGCATTTTAACCAAAGTTTGCAGTTGGCTCCTTGTTGTTTGTACCTGCTTCTTCTCAGATTGAGTGATTGACCTTTTCTCTGGAGGGTCAAGTGTTATATTTTATGTCTCTGCTGTGTGCGTCACTATTAGCTGTGGATCCTGCAGGTACTGAGGGTGGGATGTGTGGGGTTGGCCAAGGTGGAGACACGCAATGAATTATTCAAGCTTTGGCCTTACTTTATCTGGATGTGCGAGCTTTCCTGCAATCAGCCCTTACACACATCGCGGCAGACGGTGTCCTGAAGTGTGTGTGTGTGTGTGTGTAGGTGTGTGTGAGTAGATGCCAGAGGGTACACACTTGTCTAATCTCAATTTTTCAATTTTTACTTGAGACACTTGCCTTTCCTTTCAGCTTGATTATAGTTTTTGATGCATTTCTTTGTCTTATACCTCCACAATGTTTCCATCAATGGTCACAAGGAATTTAAAGCATCATTACATGTGGCTCTTACACAATGCATTTGTGAGCATATTTGAAGTTTCTGAAACCCTTAATAATGGAGTAACCAACATTTTGCCATGTAAAGATTATAATTATTAAAACAGCATACAGTTGGACAAGTGATATCCCTGGGAGAAGGTGAAACTGTCACGCTCATACACACATACAGGCTGGCAAAAGGGCGCTGTGGATATGTCAGAGTGTAGCAAGGGGGAAACAGAGACTGACCGACAGTGACAATGGTGGCAGTGACAGGTCTCTGCACCATGGGACATGACTCACCAAGCGTTATTCTCACTAACTCAACGCCTGACTCTCAATAATAAAAAGCAGCAAGTCTTTTGGATGTGAGGCAGAAAAAAGGCCATACAGAGGGAACAAATTATAAACGCAGCACAAGAAATATGCAAACAGTAAATCTGTTTGTATAAAATTATTTAAAATATAATTATATATAACTTAAATGTTTACTCCGAAGGTTTTTTAAAATATATATATATATATGAGAAACAGAATGTGCATTTCTCCAGAGAAAACAACTAACACCTTCCCCAAAGCTTTTCTGAGGCTTTTAGTCAAGCATAGTTGAGAATTACACAAGGTCAGTGCCTCAGACCCAGAACGACTGCATGAAGAACAGACCAATCTGTCCATGTCCATTATGTCATATACCAGAGATACAGCCCTCTACTAAGCAGCCTCAGGGCATCATGACTTGAGGCTTTCTGTCTGACAGCCTCAGGGCTTCGTGTTTAACAAATGGACAGAATAGAAGCAGAGAGCAAAGTGATGTTAAATGGATTACTAATAAATTTAATTCAGCTTCAAATCATCAAATACGGAGGCAAACAGGACAGAAGAATACTTATAAAGTCACATAGCATTATCTGATTTTCTTTGCATATGATATGTTGTCTGAAATGTAAGTTTAAATGTGTTGTTTTGACACAATTCACAAGCATTTAGATCAGGAGCTTCACTCTCTGCATACACTAAAAATGCTGCATCTTATTGTTACTCATCCTGTCACTAGTTTAGTGATTTGTGATAAAAATAATATTATATAGATGACAGAATTGGGTTTTTTTAAGGTTTCTTATGAACCTTATTTCTTTTCTTTCATTCAAGACTTCATTAATTTTAATGGATCAGAGAAACATCTAATCCAGCCATCTGTCTATTCATTTAACTATCCATCCAGGAAAAAAAAAAGTCCACATCCATCTATTTGATTACTTCTCCATTTATCCACATGCCCTGTCACAATAGTGTGCGTTGTATGTTTACATTTTCTGTCATAACTACGATACACTCTGTCGTCTACCTGAATTTGACGGCTGTTATCTTCATCGTTGCAGTTTTCTGTTTCCTCTGATGAGAGGGAGGTCAACAGCTCTAATATTCAGCATATTACAGATCTATATACTTTATATCAGGGATTTCAAACTTATGGCTCAGCAACCAGAACAGCCTTGCCACGAGGTGGTTTTGAAAATGTCAAACCAACGACTTTTTTTTAATCTGCGCTATCAAAGGCTGAATCATTATCAGTGTTTCAGCTTTACAAAGGCTTCAACAAAAGCCTGGCGTACGACAACAAAACAAGTAAAAGGCAAAGCATGGAACAGAAAATAAATTGTCTTTTTAAAACTTAGTATTTCGTAAATTAACAGAGAAGCAATAGTAGAACTAAAGTAGACGTCTCAGTAGAAGAGAAAAACAAATCTAAGTCAATATCTTAACGGTCTCATCTGTTAATTAAAGTTTGGTTTGTGTTTTTCATGAGGCCAGTTGACAAAAAGCTAGTCATTAGACCCATTGTAATTATTGAACTGGAAGATGAAATCTGCTAATTAAAGACTGAAACTATTGCAAAGATGGAGGATAAAAAACTATTTCCCCCAAGCAGGAATGCACAGATATCTTCTGGATGATAAATCCATGACTCACTGTATAGATTACCCATGCGTAAAATATAATTGTGAGGCAGTGTGAACGAAACAGGCTGAAAATAACAAAAGCAATATCAGAGAAATATGAGATTTCACACTGAAAAAAAATGAGCTGGCTTATCTCATTTTTGTCTTTCCATTCAGTCCATTCCATATTTAGACAGAATCTGATCTCAGCACCTCTAAACATTATTAAAGTAATATTAAAACAACTGAAATGAATACAAAGATTTATGTAAGCTTTTGTCTATTAAGTCTGAACACATCTGCTACTCAATAAGGACTGCTGGCTGCCCAGTGATGGTGTAATGATGTGTGTTTCGCCAGTACTGCCTACTTCTTATTTTCATTCTTCAGCTTACAACTTGTAGGGAGGACACCTACACCAAGCATCCAACAATGGTTACATGGAATTATTCATTTAAAGAAAATACAAAGTGTGTCTTTCACAGTGTTCACATAAAAATGAGAGTGATTAAGCACAATAAATGTTGTTCTTAGCATTATATAAAGTTACAGATAAATTAGCCCAAATAGGATGAAGAGAAGTTTTTTTCATTATATATTTTTAGATTTATTAGATACATGTATATATGTTATGTATATATAGGTTGAAACTTTAAGATTATGAGTTAAAATGTTACAGAATAAGTACTATTTAGTGTGTAATTATTATATTTACCAAGACTGCATACATCGGCCCAAGTAGCATCCCTAAGAGAAGTGGTCGTGGGAATTTTATACAGATGTTTGTTGTGTATTAGTGTGATGAAAGCTCAGAGTCATGCAGTGTAACCATAGTAACCCTACCATTAATAACCATAATAGCAGCCATATTATTAATATTTCTGAAAACTGTAAATTTAGATATCTCCTCATGAAGTACATAAACCCTCAGACTCAGCTGTGGACTGGATCGTCATATTTTGCTTTATGTTGCTGTTCATTTTTACCAAGTTCAACAGATTTTTTTGATTTCTTGACAGCTTTGTTTTTTTCTTCAGCCAATGCTCCGAATAAACGGTAAAAATTATTTAGACCAAAATACAGTAACAGTACTGCTGTAATGGACATATATTACTGTTGTAAATATAATAGGTGACTTTAC
The DNA here is from genome assembly GCA_015108515.1 of Hemichromis elongatus. Taxonomy (NCBI): domain Eukaryota; kingdom Metazoa; phylum Chordata; class Actinopteri; order Cichliformes; family Cichlidae; genus Hemichromis; species Hemichromis elongatus. The sequence continues at coordinate 19,594 of VUQR01001853.1, read as the reverse complement.
TTTGAAAAAGGATGCAAATTTATAGAAAACCCTTAACAGGAACATGAAAAGCAGAGGACAGAACCTTCTGCCTGTTTTGCACAGACTACTACGTTTCACTATGATTCGATTAGATTTGGAAAAAAAAAACCCAATGTCAAACAAAAAAATATGAAGACAAAACACTAAAAGTGTTTGGTAAAGAAGATCTGTAGCACCTAAAGGTGTTTCAGGGGAGTGTGTAGCAGAATAACACACGACACAAGCCAGTTCAGACAAGACAAGCAGGCAGCGAGAGGAGAGTGAGGAAACATGCTGACACTTTGACAGAGAAGATGGAGTGATTTATAAAGAGGACTCGATGAAGGACGGGAACGATAAAATATGGAGAGAAAGAGTTGATTGAATGGAATGAATTATAGTAAGACAGTGAGTTATGAAAGAGACGTGGAGGGAGACACAAATGAAATGAAATGAAAAGAGGGATGGTGAGATGCGACGGGGGCGAAGGGGTAGGGGAGGGTAAAAGGCAGACATGGGGAAAGAGAGGGGTGAGAGTGAAGAGATTAGGTTGGGTAATCCTGGCAGGTCTAAAAGCTAAGCTTTTAAAATTTGGGTTAATACTCCTAGACCTTTGTTTTTTCCCTAATGTTCCATGTGATGTGTGTGCTGGGGGGACTACATTTATCCATCCCTTCATCTTCTCCTTTCCTTTTAGTCTCAAACTGAACATCCAGCTCTCACTCGAGCAATGCAATTAGTTGTTTTGGAGGAAAACAACTGGCCTACATCTCTAATTGGACTGAGAAAGCCTCACACAGAAGCATGAAGTGGATAAGCCAACATCATCAGCCTGACCTGAATCAAAAATGCAATGAGCTCGCTGAACATCGTTTATGAAAACAATGATTTTGATTTTAGCTCTTGTGTGGCTCCTAAATTCATTAAAAAAAGACTATTTTTAATATCTTAATATTTTTAATATAGTGAAAATCAGTCTTAATGACTCGATCAGCTTTGGTTCGTCGTCAGTGACATGACTGCTTGTCAGAGTTTTTAAAATAACCCGTCTCCTCCTGTTTTGTGTATTAATGTGTTTGTGCTGCATTTTGATTGATTTTTTATCACTTTGGCTCAAACTAATCTGCACAGTTTTGTGGAGATTAAAGGTGGAATTTAATTTAAAAATAGTGTCATATCTAAAGAATTATACAGACGTTTAATTCACTCCTGTCAAAAACACATAGTGCAAGGAAAGATGGCTCTGAGAGCTGAGTTTATTTGTAGCAAAGGTTAAACTGCTCAACAAGAAAACCAGAATAACATTTTTTTTTTTAAAGATGAAGGTCATAACCTTCTGAAGTAAAGCTGTAATGAGTGGACAGAGTCCGAACTGACCTGTTGTAAAGAAGGATGTCAGGCGTCCAGACCTGGTCCGAAGGAAATCGCAGGTTTTGGACACCAGGATAGTTTTCTGGATTCCAGGTCAGGTAGATGTCTGTCCAGTACTGAAACAGAAACATACATATTTATAGACTCATTATGTTATGTGGCATTTTTATAAAATTACCCTCATGCTCTGCTAAAGCTGTAACCTGTCAATAGCAGTAATGTTAATGCAGCAGACAAGCTGCATTAAAAGTCTTCGAAACTTAAAACTTTTTCCAAAGACCAAGAATCTGGTGCTTGGTTCCAGACTTTCACAGTTGAGCAGGTTAAAGAAGCTAAGTTGTTGGTGTCACTGATAAACCTCTAGAGTTGCCGAAATGAGTCAGACCATTTCAACCTTTAAAATATGTGCTTTGTTGTTTTTGAAGACAACAATTAAGCAAGTATTACAGCGCATTAAATTGATGATCATGTGCCCCTCTCAAACTTTAACTTACCAGCTGCAGCCAGGCATTCGTTATGAGCACTTGGTTCTTCTCATCCTAAAAACAGAAGTAGAAGAAAGAGAAGAAGAGAGAGGGGTTTTCTTTTATATAAGAGCGAAGAACCAAAGCAATTCATATTTAATAAAGTGGAAAATGCCTTTGTGATCAGCAAGTCACTGCAGCTGTTTTGCATTTCCAAAGAAGAACCAACCATGCTATGCGAAACTTTCTAGAAGTCATTCTTTGCAATAAAGTGTAGTTTAGTTAAAGAGCTTCATAGTAAAACAGGTCTATTTAAAACTTTTCCAAGCTTTTTTATGTATAACGCTGTATGTTAAACAGGGGTGATGCAAATGTAAAATATGCTAGCTCTTGTAAAATGCTAAACGTCATGCTGAAAATCAAAGAATGACGGACATTTTCATGATAGCTCACAGTGAGCTGATGTGCAGCAGGTTTATCTGTTTCTGATTATTGATTTCATTTAGCTTTGAATGATCTGCTATTTGGTTTTTGTTTTTGCAGACTAAAGCTTATGGCCCTATAAAATAATGAACTTGGGAAATGTTTTTAAAGTGTACGTGTAGCATTTTTGGAAATGATGTTGCTCATATTCTAGCTGCAGGGTGAAAATTAGCATTTCTGCAAGCATCACAATTCCTGCTCTCTGTGCTCCCTTACTTTAAAGAAGTTAAATGAAATCAAAGTAGAGTCCCTGCATCTTTTAAGCTTTTGGTCCTCTTTCTGAGTTTGTCAGATATAAAAAAGGTACAAAAAAACTTGTCTATAAACAAGTGACCACAACTCTATATCCAGACAAAATTCTTGCAGCACAGTAAATAGGAGCATATTGTAAAATCTATCAAAATTAAGTATTTCATAGTCTAATATTATTATTCCAGCAAAAATCAAAATTTCTACTGTATATTACAGTAATAGTGTAATAAACATTTCCTAGTAATATATCGGTATTTCTATCACATAAGGTAAAAATCTAGCAGACCAAAGCATCAGTGAACACAATATGCCGGTTGCTGTTTGAAGCACCAGCTAAGACGTTGGTGAACTGGAGCAATGCAGGGCTCAGTGGCGCTAACTTGTCCAGAAGCCAAGATGAGAAAACAGAAAGTTCCTTAAGACCATTGGCAAAACCCTGCTGTCAAGACCGCTCCCTTGGTCGTTGATTACAGATGAAGTCCAGGTCACTAAAGTTAAAAAAAAAACTAGAGGATGATCAAATTCATTATTGAAAAAGCATCAGAGACTGCCAAGAGCTTTAAGCAGCTTCTACTTATACAACAAAAATGCCCCGGAACAGCCTCTCAGGAGTGACTTTTTAGCAAACTGATAACTTTTGAAGCAGCAGGTTAGACATTATGCCCATATGAAGCAGCTCAGCACACAAAAACGGCACTTCAGTTTGCTGACCTTGCTTGGAAGATGTAGGATGGATGAAATGGGCTTGGCCCATGCTCAAAGAGACACTTTTGACAAAATGTGAGTAGCTATTAGTGAAGGATACCACTGAACTAAGAGGAGAAAATGGTGTCACATGTCGAAGTATCTCAGTGACAACATGGATTGTAGAAAAGATTGTAAATCAGACTGTTAGAGATAGGAGGAATAAATAGGATTAGCTTTTCTCAAAAGTTGTCTGGAACAGTCAAAAATCTTTGTCAGAAAGAAAAAACATGGAAGTGCGGAGAAGTTAAGTGACATTCACTCTAGGAAAACTGAATGCCAAACACATCTTTTGTACACTCTTAACTAAAGACCCTTAATGAAGGAGGGCCAATCTGATCTGACAAATAAGTGACTTGTAAGTATCTGAGTCGAGTTCTCAGCTTTTTGCATAAAACTTTTTCAGTGATTTCGGAAGCACATGACAAGAAAAACAAAAATTAGTGGAAAGACAGACTGAAAGATGATTTTAGGAGGACTGAAAGGGTGTTTTTTGTTGTTGTTTTAAACTACAGTAATACAACAGTAAACTACTGTAAATAACTGTGAGATTCTGAACTGTCTCTCTGAATGTCTTCCTCAGTCTGTTAGAAGCTGTAGATCATCAGAAACCATGTAAAACATGTGGCTCCTTAATTATCAAAGAGAACAACTGGAAACACTTTTTCTCAGTAGAAAGCAAGAAGTCCTTTTGAAAGTGCACACTCTCTCTCACACAGACACACACAAACTGTTGCATCTGTCATTCTTGACAAATGAGAGTAGACACATGGCTGTTAAATCTCAGAATCAGTGCGTGTAGCATGCTAACACTTCCATAAACTCTCCTCTCTGTAGATGAGCTGACTGATAAATGTACACAACAACAGCCTGTTACGATTTTTATTCTCTCTGACGGTTAATGAGGCTTCATTTGACAACCTGCTGCTACTCTGAGAAGATCATTTACTACTGAAAAAGTCATTAAAGTTAGTTGAAACCTGGACTGATTTGGGGGTCACAGGCCAGAGAAAAGAGGAATGAACTATAATGTTCATAAAGTGTAAATTTTTAAAGTGTGTTAAGCTCCCCTGTATTAAATATTATGAACCACTGAATGGATTTTACCATTTTTTATTACTCTCATATAAACACATGACCAGTGGTTACTCTACTGTGTACTGGTCAGAGCTTTAGTTCAAAATGAAACCATACAGTTAGATTTGGGTTTGGTTAGAATTACGCACCAAAACAACTTGGTGGAGGGTACGAAAAACCACAAGTTGGGTTTAAGCACAACCATTAATAAGCAAAACAGTCTTACCATAAAGTTTAGGAGGGCACCTATTGGCCAAATGGGATGCATTACATCTGGTAACAGCCATTCAGTGTGCTAATAAACAAGAATTTCATAAGCAATGTCACACAAACTCAAAATCACTATCAGGAAAGGAGATTCTGAACAATTTGACATCTCTTAAATAAACTCCAGACAACATGAAAGTTGTGGTTGAGAAAGTAACAAGGCTTTTGAAGCATGGTAAAAAACTACAATTGAGCAGCAAAAAAATTTTAAAAAAAAATTAAATTTAAGATATTTTTTGCTCCCACTATGTGACCAGTGGTCACCACAGTGGGCCTCACTCTAACCAGTGACCTTTCACTTGCCAAACAAATGAGTAAACTACTCCACAATGGAGCCACCTGAAAATGAAAATAAATAGAATAAATTGTTCCATTAATCCAAATCTACTGTTTGATTCATCACTCATTCCATGGATACCCACAGTACAGCTTCAAACAGACATACCAAAAACACATTTGCATATGTATATATACGTATAAACATACAAATGAATCCAGTTTTCTCACCACATCTATGATCTGCAGTAGTGTGAGGCCCAGCTCCACCAGGATGGGAGCTGAGTCATTGACCACAGGTCTCTCTAATCGATTGTAGTTAGCCAACAGCTCCTTGTAGAGTCTTCTCTGGTACTCGCCCTGCAAGGACCCTGGAGGACAAAGGCAACAGAAAAAGTGGTTTGTGTTGAATACATATTAAACCCAAAGTGCCGTCTGCTGCATTTACAAAATACTCAAAACAAGAAAACACTGACATATAAAAACACGGAGGCTGTGTAAGAAAATCCTTCCGTAAAGCAAGTAAGGAGGTCTATGAGATGTTTTTTTTTACACCCAAGCTCTAATAATTTGCACAAATGCCAGACCTGCTCCACTCCTTACATGCCCTCCACTCACTATAAATACTTTCTGAAGGTCACCATGTGATTGATAGGGTGTGTTTTGCATTTTAAGCCATAAATCTTGTGGTCGAATAACAATGTTATGGAGAAAGACTTTTTTAAAAACCCCATCTTTAAACCCCATAGCTTGGACTATCCCATTTCTTGGATCATATTCTGTGGTGCATTTGGGCTGAATTCCTGATCCAAAAAGGGTCTTTAAAGGTCGTGAGAACTTTTTACTCTTCATTTGCCGGCACCATTGCCTTACTGCCTCATTCTAGAGGCTTTTGATTTCTATAGTTTATCTTTTCAACTTATTTCGAATGTATAAGAAGAAGGTGTGTATGTTGAGCCATAACTTTTAAAGAATAATGAATAAATAAGCCGGTGCTGACATCTGCATATACATCTGCTGACTGTAACGCAATGAGAGGATGGCAGGACTGGGAGTTCCATTCATGCTTAGCACAAGAACAACCTCACTTTTCCCATCAGGACACTTTGTTAACCTTGAAGTCACTGTTCTGACTAGCTGCAGGAAGCTACTAAAATGTAAACACGTTTTCAAAAAAAAAAAAATCAGATTTTTTGCCTTTATTATCAAAAGAGTATCAAAAATCACTTAAAATGACATCATATGCATGTCCAATGACTTGATTCAATATAGCATTAATTCTCTACAAATGTGAGCATCTGAAGGTTGGTGTAGATGAATTTCATACTGATACTGGATTCCAGCAACACTGAAAAACATAAGCTAAAGTTGTGAATTAGCAGTCGCAGAAATAATATACACCCACTGCTTCCTTCTATAGTTACATCATTCTGTGAAGTTGGACCGCCTGTTGCCTTCAGCATTGCATTAATTATTTGTGGCATAGATTCAACAAGTTGCTGGAGACCTTCATCCACATTGACACAATAGCATCGCACAGCAGTGGCAGATTTACTGGCTACTGGATAAAAATTTGGTGGCTGCAGAGGCCATTTGAGTACACCAAACTCGTTTTCATGATCAAGAAAGCAGTTTGAGATTATTTGAGTTTTATGCCACGGTGCATTATCACCATCAGAAGCAACCATCAGAAGATATGAAGGTATACATCAGAAGGTATACTGTATATCCTGGTGTTTAAAAAATGATCCTCAAATGATACTAAGGCATCCAAAGTGTTGCAGAAAAATATGCTCCACACCATTACACCACCAGCACCACCTGATTCATTAAGGCAAACCAAGATGGATCCATTCTTTTATGTTGTTCATGCCAAATTCTCACCCTACCACATGAATGTCACAGAAGAAAACATGAGTCATAAAACCAGACAATAGTTTTCCAGTTTTCTTCTAAGGCTCAATTTTGATGAGTCAGTGTGGACTGTAGCCTAATTATCCTTAGTAGCAAGATCCAATGTGGTCTTCTGCTGCTGTCAATCTACATCAAGGTTTGTTTATTTCAGTTACTGTTGCCTTAATATCAGCTCAAAGCAGTCTGGCCATTTTCCTGTGACT
>VUQR01001853.1:0-10291 GCA_015108515.1 Hemichromis elongatus | reverse complement strand
GCCTCCATAATATCTTGTTTGAGAGGTCTGAGCTTTGAGGTTAAGTGACTGAGATATTTAATAATGAAGTTCTTTCGCCTGTACACTGTACAAATATATGCAGATACATACAGAATTTAGCATGTGTTTGATGTCCTGACAAAACAATATTTAGGTTCTTGGTATTTATTTCCTTACTCTCTTTCTGAAAATCTATATATAAAAGAGCTGTGTGTGTGTGTGTGTGTGTGTGTGTGTGTGTGTGTGTGTGTGTGTGTGTGTGTGTGTGAGAGAGAGAGAGAGAGAGAGAGAGGGTCTGTGTGTGTGTGTGTGTGTGTGTGAAGGATGTTATTATGCAGTCTTGGTCCCTAGTGAGACTGAGGAGGCAGAGAGAAGAATCAAACTCATTACTGAAACCAGGCCAACCTGTGTTAGGTGCTCTGCTTTCCCACACCCAGAGAATTAGCCACACAGAGATCCACCTCGTATTTCCTTCTCACTCACTCTCTCTCTCTCTTTGTGTGTGTGTGTGTGTGTGCTTATACTTTCTCCCTTCTCTTCTTCTTTCTGTCTCCGTCCCTTTCCCTACGAACCCCTCTCCTCCACCTCCACCCCCACCCCACTCCCCATTGCTGATGAGTGAAGGTACGTTTGAGGAATCTCACCACTAGCTGAACCTGCTAAGATGAGATGAAACGCAGACGCGGAGCATCTTTCGATCACATTCTGTCTCACCGGTGGTCTGCCTCTTTCTTGTATCCCGCACCCAACCCATCTTTCAATCTCCCTTTTTTCTTATAGCAAGAATGTCAGTGACTGCCGCGCGTTCCTCGTCATATAAAAAGCTTTATCATGCGCTTCTCCCTCTCCACAACACGCAAAATTCTGCCAAGCCGCTCAGCTGCATAAAGAGGGGGACTGAAGAGCCTCATGTTTGTCTTACAGAAACAGAGAACGAATGGGATAATGAGGTAGACTGGGGAGGAGAGACAAAGAAAAAGAGGACGTGACATTGTTTTGCTGCAAGACTGGCCGTCGTTCATCAGTCTGCGAGCAGCGTGGTGTCCTCCATCTCACTCTCCCCGGTTATTTTTACCAAAGTGCTGCTGCTTTGATCAAGCCGACATCACAGAGAAGGAGATGGGCACGAAGACATTGAGAGGGGGGTTAATATTGGAACACAATTGACGGCTTGTCACTTTTTAGCTCCCAGGCACCAACATCGCCAAGTAGTTAGTTAGGTGCTGGAGAGAGTAAGATAGAGAGGGGGTAACACACGCACACACACGCATACACACCTCCAAGAGCTTTTTGTGTGCTAAATAAATAACAACCACTGATGTAAATTGGTGTTTCCTGTAGTGTGCGGCTGCTCCCGGGATGTATTTTTCATGTCGAGGCATTTTAGAGTGGTTTCGGAGCGCAGCATGTACAACTAATGAATTTAACCCCCCGAAACTGAGTGTAAACTCGCACAAACGCACAGTTTCGCTCTCGTGCGCACGCGCCCACTGGGAAGGGAGTCAACCATTTACCTGACCACAGGTGAGCCACGTACCAGGCAACTGATTCCCACCCACGGCTTCCTCTCCACACAATTGTTCTCCACCCACCGGGATCCAAGGGGGAGGCGCCAGGGGCAACATCAGCCTGTAATCACAAACTATCAGAGACATTGAGGGAGAGGAAAGCTCACTGTTGGTTGACTGATCTCCGGTTTTTCCTTGACAAGGCCTCACATGTTCACTAGATTTGTTTTATTGGGGGGGTTTTTTGTTCAGTTCGCTCGTGGTAAACACTCACCTCTTGTAACAGGCAGCTACTGCCTCTGTCACACCGAGGCTGTCAACACAACATTCAACCTGCACCGTAATCCACATCACACTGAGCTGTACAGCATACAGATACGCACAGACACACACATGCATACGAGATATACTGTATGCGTGAGCAAAATAGATGTACTCAGAGGCAGCTTAAATGCATATAAGGGCTGTTAAAGCTGTGTTTATGGAAGGCATTTGCATAGCGTTCACAGCGCTTTCTGTTTCCCATACACACACAGGCACAAGCACACACTCCTAAGAGGCACTTCTCTACCACAAATACTCTCAATACGCCTTCCTGACTTTAAAAAAAAATGAAAGAAGCTTGATTGAGGCAAAACAAGAAAGGCTGTTTTTTTTTTCCATATTTCCTGTTTCAATAATTAATATGCATGAGTTTTATGGCCGCTTAAGATGCGATCAATTATTCATTAACAGCATGTTAATTGCATCCACAGTCGTGAATATTTAACCAAACACTAAATCAATGAGGTCGAATGAGCAGCAATATGGACATTTTATAAGCTTTGCCAAAAAATTAGGTTAGGCTTTAATGAAAAACAGGAGAGAACAGATTGAAAAGGGACAAAAAAAATGTGCTTCACAAAAGGAAGGGAAGTTTGTGTTGAAAAAGCAAACAACTGGAATAAATGCATGATTGTTGACATGTAGTATTATAGTCAGCGACTCTTAGCCTTTTCTCCCGTTTTGTCTCTTTTTTTCTAATCTCCCTTTTTAAATGGAGAGGATGTAATCTCTTCATCTTTGCCCACTGTAGCCAGCTCTTTTTTTTTCACTCTCAAAGACTCCAGACTCCTTTGTCCTGGATCTTTGTGTGCTCGTGTGTGTGTGTGTCTGTGCGTGTCACAGCGGTGTCTGGACAGTGACATTTCTCTGCTTGGATAACCATCGCGCCCTCTGTCCCTCTGTCCGTCCAGCCATGACGCAGGGTAATGTCACCTGTCAGTCTCAAACTCCTACTTACAACCGCTGTCCCCCACCCCTCCTCTGCTCTCCCCCCACTCCGTCCGCACGGAACTTCACCACCCGTACACCACCTTCTCACTGCGACCCTAACTGCCCCTACCCTGGACCTCACCTGGGGTACAAAGCCCTCACCGTCTTCCTTTTCCTGTTCCTTTTGTCCTCTTCTCCACTACCTCATATGACTCCATATCCTCCTGCTCTTTCATTGCACCTATCCAAATGGCAACCCCACCCCTTTATTCTCCCTTATTTGCCCCCCTAGAACCCCAAAATATGGCATAAGAAGACAGCACATATAGCAATAGTCAAAGTCAGGGGGGTGGGAAGTTGACTTTTTGCCTGGGCCCAGTTGCATTCTGCGCCTGTTTTCAATTATTCTCCTGGCACTGGCAGGGTGGAGGTTTATGCATTATATGGGAATGTAATTGACTATAACTGCCCTCTTAACATTAACCAGGTGTACTAGCTGAGTGTGTGAGATTAGGCCCCGGGTTTTGGCTGTTATGGAGTGTTGGCCTGTCTGTGAGGTTGTGTTGTTGTTGATGTATTTATATCCTACTCCTGTGCGGTGCCGCCCATTACCACTGCATTTACATGTGCCTTTCCCTGACTTTGTGCGCGTTTCTGTGCATGCCTGTGTTTATGCATGCATGCGCTAAGCTCCCGCTCGCCCCTTTTTGTGTAACTTCCATCATGCATCTGCCTGTGTGCATGTAAGAGTGAGAGGGAAAGTAAAGAAAGAGGCAGGATACAGATACAGCCTGCTTCAAGGGGGGCCTGACTTTACAAGGACAAAGTCAAAATGGGCCCATTCACAAGGCTGACATGCTGTGATTTGTATGTATAGTGGTGTGCAGCCTGCAGGGCACTAGCCCAGGGGCTATCACAGACACCCAGACCAGTACACCAGCAGGGGGAGGTGATGGAGGCGAATCGAGAGTGTGTGTGTGTGTGTGCATCAGTGTTTGTGTAGAGAAAGAAGGGTGTGTGATGGAGAAAAAAAAAGAAGCATCAACAGGCTGTCAATCAAGCCCTAGCCACAGCTTGTCACTCCTCGATAGAGCTCATCCGGGGGAGAATGGGAGTCCCTGGGACCCCGAGAGGAGAAAGGAGCAGGTGCTGGAGGGAAGGCGGAGGCAGCAGGGAGGAGGTGACTGCCTGCCTGTCTCAGTGACTCAAGCTTGATTTGATATTTGATACCGAGCATGTGGCATTTGAATGCAAATCTATTTTGATTGTCTCACCGTCTGATAGGGTTAAAAGGAATCTATAGGGGATATGCATGCATGCATGTGTATCAGAGGGCCGGCTGGAGACATTCACATGCACAATATAAGAAAGAGAATTATTCACATGGATTATATTACTGACCATTTTGCCTGCATCAAGCAATCCCCCCCACTCTCAAAGCGATATACAGATATTTAATAGAATAAATACAAAAGGTAGGGAGGTCAGAGGTCACAGAAATGGGCCGTGTAGTCATCATCGCCTCCTTGATGTTATAAAAAAACTCAACTGTGTGCACAAACATGATGTGCACGTGTACATCTGAAAATCTGAGCCTATGCAGGATAATTATTTTTCCTGTATGTGCATGGAGGATTGTGTTTAAAAGCAAGCATGCCAAGTAGGTAGACAGACGGACAGATAGATGGATGGATAAAGTCGGTATTACTGCAGTATGGAAATCTGAGGCTCAGTTCCCCTCCCAATTAGAGTAGTGACTTCTGAAATGCCATAATACCCATTAATTAGCAGGCTGCTATTTTCTCAGTGATTTGGCTAATTAGTCTGCGAGGCTCTACACTATCTGGACCATTATTATTGGGCTGAAGCCATGCAAGCACACATGCGTGCACGCCCGCGTTCGAGTTGGTGCACAAACACGAGCGTACTCACCGTGTACCTTACAACTGGAAGCACAGTTAAGACTAATTTAAGTGGCATCATTATTTGCTTGCGGGACAGCATGAAAGAGTTTGATGAAGAGGCAGACACAGGCACATACACACACATACACGCACATTGCCCTCTTTGTTAGCTATATGGTCTTCATAACATGGTACTGATACTGGCAAAAGCCCATCCTACTGTGAGAAACATAAGGGAAGCTTTTCAGCCCTCTGTAATGACTTGGCATGTATGTGTGTGTGAGTGTGTGCAGCTCTCTCACTCTCTGCTTCGACAGTCCATCAGTGTCTCCCACCGGACAGACAGGCCACTGACACAGCACCACAAGGCCAGGAAACCTCTTCAATCACTCCCTCACTTTTCCTTCTCTGTCAGGCAGCAGAAAGGCGTGATTGATCTGTTGTTTCATCACCACCATGATAAAAGAAAGAAGTTGCTCTTCTTTTAGCGTGTGTGCATATGTGTGTGTGTGTGTGTGTGCCAACCACCTTCTTAAACCTTTATTAATCATCTTCATCAATAACACAGCCCCAACACTGGTCATCTTAGAGTTCACACGTGTATGTATGTGTGTTTGCACGCGCATGTGTGAATGCATGCTCGCACTCCTTGCAGCCCGGTGAACTTCATAAGTGTCCCATCACCACTTTAATCAAATTACTTATGAACCAAAATTGACAGTTTTCATTAATTATAAAGGATTATTCTAATTGCGATTCAAATTTATTCATTTAGAACAGACGGCATTCAGTAATGTTTCAGGAAATTTGCATATTAAATGGAGAGGGTAGGTGATTAGCTATGCTAATGTATGCATGATTCCTTATTTTGTGATTGGTGGGCCATATGTAGCAGGCTGGGGGTGTGCAGGTGAGGAATCTAGAAGGAGCTGTAATATGTTTGATAAACACAGAGGGATGCAAGGCCAAAACATACACGTGCACACGTATTTGCAGACACACACACATCTGTGTTTAGTATCAGTCTCCCTCCGTCACATACTCTTTCTCTGTCTTGCATTTTCTCCGTCTCCCCCCGCTCCCTGTTTCCACATTCCTCCCTCAAGACCCATTGGAGGAAACAACTTTTCACCCGAGAACAAACATGGCACACTAATTACGTTTCTGATTTCTGATCCTGCTGCATTTAGAAACATAACCTTGAGCCTGTGTACAGTCACAGTCACAGTTATGATTTAATGTGGTGTTTAAATGGAACAAAAAGAAAGAACTTTTGCGAGAGGCACATTCATCCCCACAATGTATGGGGCCGGTCCAGGGTTGACACAGTGCTCTTTATCAAGCTATATATAGTCGATGCATTATGCATTAAGTTTAACATGTGCTTAAATCAACAGTATTCAATATGAATGCATCAGTCTTTAAGTAAGGCAGAGGGGAGAACAGTTAAGGTAAATGACTGCGCGGGGAGGTACACAAAGCAGACTGAAGGGCCCGGTCTCACGCACATGCGCGCATGCATGCTTGCGGTCACACACACCCTTCGGCTGTGTGGCGGTGTCAACCCAGGCTGATGACAGGGCCATTATTCACTGGTCAGTCCCACGAGGGCAGGGTTTGGGCTGGACAGCGTAGCAGCACGTCCCAGCATGGCAGGACAGCGCTGAGGTGAGAGGGACCAGGACCCTTCATTACTCCCGTGGTTGGGGGCTTGGAGCCTCTCTCTCTCTCTCTTTGTCTCTGTCTCCATCAGATTAATGGGCCAGGCCCGACAGAGGAAGTGTTTCAATCAGTGCCGCCTGCCAAGATTGTCCATCACCTAGACAGCCTGCTATTCATCATGGCTTTGATACACAGATGCACATACACACACACATGCACAGATGTTTATTTGGTTGCATTTTTCCATGGGTGGTTGTAGCGTAAAGCCAGCCCACAGGTAGCGATCTTATCCGGCTACAAGTTGTCAAACCCAGCGCTTTTTTCTCCGTCACTAGAAAGGATCTCATTTTCTTGTGTCACGGTGCTCGGCACACAACTTCTCAGCTGAATTTTGAATGATCTTTTTTCGGATGAAATGGATGAAACACAGTTGGTTAAGTGTCTCTGGGACTTCTGTCCCCAAGCTGGGGCTTGAGCTCCAGATCCATGAGGAAGCAAGGAGAGATCTCTCCCCAAGCAGAGCCTCTCCCCGAGCGGCAAAGGCACAGCGTGGATCCCCCCACGCTCCCTGACCCGTCGTCTCCCTCCTCCTGGGTCCATTTGTTCTGAGAAATATTTAACGACAGGGCAAATTCAACCGACATGACGTGCACACACATCGAGCAGATAAAGAGGAGGATGGGACGATGCGTGGAGTGAGCTGGAAATGAATTTTTCAGCGCAGCAAGATGTTCTATTTGAATAAATCATGACACTTAAGATAGACATGAGGGCAATATAGAGGTGCCCACCACTACTTTGAGGAGTAGCACTCCAAAGGAATGAAGTGCGTGTGTGTGTTTGGGAAACAGACAGAGAAAAATGGCCTCTCTTTGTCCATCTACTTCAAAGTTTTTCTGTTCAGTATTTTTCTTTTTTACATACTTAGTTAAATATTTTCTCTTTTTGGTCAAGTGACATCGCTTTATCTTTCTATCTGCTAAAAGTCATGTTGCTATGGATGTTTCTAAAGTGGGCCATTGCAGACTATTACAGCCTTGTGTCCGAGACTGAGGGCCAGGCCCAGAGACAGACCTGGTTCTGGATTATTAATGTCCCCCCAACCCCATGGAGCCAGGCGGCCTCCCCCCCAGTACCCCCCCTCCTCTTCTGCACTACACCCCTGGGGTCAGCCTGCATGGCTCCTGGTGCAAGGCCCCCCTCATAAATCTCCCTAAATTAGTGTGTGTATGTGTGCACGCGCGCGCACGTGTGTGTCTCCATGCTTAAACATATACTGCAGGCAGGGAGACAGGTCACCACAAAAACAAGCCAGTCAGGCTCTCGGTTGAAGTGTCAGTGATGCATGGCGGAAAGAGTGCAAGAAAGAGTTGCAGAGGAAAGAAAGAAAATGAGAAACGAAACACAAGGGGAGGAAAAGAAAATATACAAAACAGAAGTTGAGGAAGATATTTGATTCTGTGAGAGCGCCGGACTTCGCTTTTAGTTTTCTCGCCTATTTATTGCTCCTTTAATAATTTTTTCTTGTTTTTTTGTGCTGTAACATTATATTTGTTTACAAATATTTACACTTAATTTGAATCTGCCTCTGACTTTATTGGGATTGATTTCCTGAGCAAATCTTAATGCTTAATTGCTGAAGTGCAGGAACGTCCATCCGTCTACCTGCCTAGATTAGTTCAACATGTCCCAAGGTGGTAACAGGCATGGGGAAGTGCTGTTGTGTCACTTAGTTAACCCCGGAGACAAATGGCTCCCCTCCGGAGCACAGTGAATTACACACCTCATGAAGCATATTAGGAGCCAGACACAGGGGCTTTTCTTCTGGAGATGATCTGTACAGCAGAAATGGATGGAGGGAGAGGAGAGGGCTGAGTTATGGTATCACCCGCAGCCATTTTTACAGCGCATCAGCATCAGAACAAAACAGAGAGAGAGAGAGAGAGAGAGAGAAGCATGAGGAGGGATGAGGACGAAAAAAAAACAACAAAAGGTGGAAAAGATAAATACACCGGAGCTGCGGAGGAAGATAAAAAACAAAACAAAACAGAGTTTCAAAGTTATCTGTGTTAGATTTGACAAGGAAAACAACTCTTTACCTCATTTGTGGCTAATGTGGCAAAATTATTAGAAAATATAACAGCATTGTCCCTCGGAGGCTTCATTGCTGTTAGCTAATCACTTAGACAATCTTTATCACCACAGTAATAATATTTAGATGCTACAGGGATTACTTAAAAGTTGTGTTATAATTGCTTTTCCTTGTTTTGTTTTTTTATGGGCAGAGGGTGAGTTTGTGTTTAATTGCTCCAAAGTGACAAATAATGCCCCTTATGATATGATGAAAGTGTGAGATCATTAAATTACTACGCCGACTGGCTGCATGTGTTTATTCGCTCAGTTTTTTTTTTTTTCTGCTTTTACAAATTTATGCCATGAGGCTTCAAGAGGCCAAGCAGTTATTTTCACAAATTCACTTCCACAGCCATTTCTAGATTTGGAGGGGGGGTGGGGAGGGGATAATTACGTGAAAGCAAAATGGTTTTATTTCATTTAATCCAGCCGGCGCAGCAATTTGCACCGGTAATATTTGTAGCTGTGGAGTCTGCACAGTAAAACAGCTGAAAACCACAAGAGTTTCAAATACAAACAAGGTAGAGGGAGGCTGTAATCGAAGCACGAGCGTGCGCGGGAGACAAGGGGGCGCGTAAAGCAACTGAAAATTGATGTCTTCAGAGAAGATGCTGTTTTATTTCTTCATTTACTATGTGTGAGACTTAAAAAAAACATCATATGCTGGCCTCAGAGTATAAGAAATGTAGGAATATAAATACAGAAGTAAGGGGGCAAAATCCCCAAACACACACACACAAATGAGTTGTCAGGTTTTCCGAGTGCTTTTTGGTATTCAGCTTATTCGTTTCACTATTTTCTATCAATCTTATACAACTACATACTTTTCTGAAAGCTGTTTCAAAGCATTTTCCCCTACATCTCCCTACAGTAAAAAAGTAAAGAATTGAAAATACTGACTTTGGTAGAAGAGACTGTGTGGGTCCTGAGCCTGATAA
Organism: Hemichromis elongatus; assembly: GCA_015108515.1. Taxonomy (NCBI): domain Eukaryota; kingdom Metazoa; phylum Chordata; class Actinopteri; order Cichliformes; family Cichlidae; genus Hemichromis; species Hemichromis elongatus. The sequence goes on along the minus strand of VUQR01001853.1, from coordinate 892 downwards.
CATATAATGTGACCACGATTATTTTGCTTGGTGGTCCCATTTTCTTGGACCAAACTACCCTTACACGCCACCATGTGCATGGAGAGATTGAGAAGCAGCAATTGTTAAACATCAAATGGGTCCCCTATTAATCAAAAAGGCAAAGAAAACAGTATAATAGCGAGCTGAATGGAGCAAATGAGAGAATTACAGGCTATCTGTCCATATTTACCGGTCAGCTGTCAATCAGATTATCCATAAATCCGTATGGTAATCTCCTTGCTAATGCATATCCACACACATTGCTCCCTATCCACCCCCCACTCCTACAGCACACACCCACACTCTGTTGATCCATGTAAATGTGCGCCAGTGGTGATTCCAGTCCCCTCGGCTCTCCCTGGTGAGATGAGATGGAGCACAGAGGAACCAGCTCGCTGCAGTTTTGTAATGTTTCCACGCGGCTGACTCGAGACACCTTAAGTCATGTAAATAATGAATCAGATGATCCGCGATTGTGGGAGATCCGCATGCTGACATATAGAGCAGCGAATGAGGCACGCTGACTTTCTCTCACTGTGCTTCACGAGCAACCCAACCCCCTCCTCCAAACTCTAATATTTAACCCTCTGATTTGGTCACCTCTGACTCGGCTGACCCCAACTTTTCTCCTTCCACTTATCCATCATCTATCTGTCATGAATAGCGGAGCAAGAGGAGGAGGAGGAGGGCAGTTGGAGAAAGCGTAGAATCGATGAATTAAACAGGAGGCGCAGCTAGGAAGGTGGAGTATGTTGGACAAGTGGAGGTAGGCCACAGCTGTCTGTGAGTCTGCTCCCTGACCTCGAGGAGATAAGAAAGTTGGGAGACCCTCAGTCTGTGGGGTCTCTAACAGCCACTGTAAAAAAAAAAA
>VUQR01001849.1:10072-30380 GCA_015108515.1 Hemichromis elongatus | reverse complement strand
TCCCTTAGTTATGCTGCAATAGACGTAGGCTGCCGGGGGATTCCCATGATGCATTGAGTTTTTCCTTTCCAGTCACCTTTCTCACTCACTGTGTTAATAGACCTCTCTGCATTGAATTGAACCTGTTACTAATCTCTGTCTGTCTTCCACAGCATGTCTTAATCTTTTCTTCTCTCACCCCAACCGGTCGCAGCAGATGGCCCCGCCCCTCCCTGAGCCTGGTTCTGCCGAAGGTTTCTTCCTGTTAAAAGGGAGTTTTTCCTTCCCATCGTCGCCAAAGTGCTTGCTCACAGGGGGTCATATGATTGTTGGGTTTTCTCTGTATGTACTTTTGTACAATATAAAGCGCCTTGAGGCGACTGTTGTTGTGATCTGGCGCTATATAAATAAAATTGAATTGAATCTTCTTGTTTGATTTACAGTGCAGAGGCACCACTACATATGTTGGTGTCTTTGTTTAGCAATAGTTAGATCCATAATTTATTATGTCAGTGTGGCCAGTGGTAAATTTATAGTTTTAATTCAGGTATTACCTGCTTGTAACTGCAGAACTCCCACAGGTTTTAACGTAAATCCTTTTAATTACTAGGTTAATCCAAATGATTGGTCTGTCTTGGACAGACGTGCAAACGATTTCATTGTTATGCATATGATACCCAACTTGATCTATTATCAGTAGGTAAAGTTGTAAAACTTATGAAAAAATTACACAATATATGGCCTCCTTTCGATTTTTCCAAAGCCATCTGTGAGCTGGACCGGAGTCTGATTCTAGACCCTGGCCCTTATCTTTGACACACCTGCCTTTTAAAGGGAAGGGTCGCTGTAATAAACTTCACGAGGTTATTTGGCTTGATCACATTTATCCAATGATGAAGTATTTATATAGAGATTTAAAGGGTTGCATTTAGGATTACAAAACGGTAGATAACTGTACACAGCACCCAGAGAAGACTCAAAGGGAAATACAAAGTTTATTTGTTGCACAAGAAAACACAGTAGAGGGCGACATCGCCAGTATACCATGCAGTCAAGTATTACAGCTGTGTGCTTGTCTCATGCAGCATGCACTGGACAGAAGAGTCCACAGGAGAACAAATGCACTTGTACGACACTTTGACCTGCCAAACTTGTTCTTTAAGAGTACGCTCAACAGAAGCTGAAAAATCCCCGTGGTGGACATCAACAAAGCATTTATTTATTTATTTATTTTACACATACACGGTCATTAAAGAGCAACCCAAACATTGTCCCTCATTATTTTAAAGAATCTTTTTAGTGGTCTCCTGTAGGGATCTTGTCCCAAACTATGAAGTGCCATGTTTAAATAGTTAAATTTTTTTTTGTATGCAAAAAGTAACTTCTATTGTAAATATATATTTTATCACTCATCGTTTATCACTTTTACTTTTGGTGTAAAGCATTTTTCTCATGCACATAAGAACAGGGTAACCAACAGTAGCAGAAATATGCATGTTTCAATCCATCCCTTTTTTTCTCTCCAATTAATTAATCTTTAAAGCTTCCTTTTAAAGTCTGAACTACAAGAAACTCCCAATGATCTCGTTATGCAGGTACATGCAAATATAGAAAATGCTTCTGAGCTTGGTGCCAAACGACTCTTCAAGAACGGCGTCTTTAAAACAAAGCATAAAAAACAAACGGATATGCAGCTTCTATGAATGCTGTTTCCTTCGCTAGTATCAAAGAGGAGAGTTTCATGGTGTACGGCCACAGGATAGAAAACGTTTGTACAGTACATCGCATGTTTGTTCATTGTAAACAATTCTGTCAGACTGCAAAAATAACTGAGTGGTCCGTCTGTTTGCGTCACTAACACAACAACAGCATCCCGTAAGATTTTCATCACAAGATTTAAGATTTTTTTTTCCCTTCTATTGTTTTTAAGGAAGAAGAGGGGTCGAAGTAACACAACAGCTGTTTAGAAAGAGAAGACTCAGAGTGAAGTCAGTACAAAAAAGAGAAACAGCCACTTACAAAGAGGACGATAACTCTCCAAACGTCATGTCTGTTGTGGAGAAAATGTGATGTGCAGCCAGTCTGTGCAGCTGTCAAATACTGCCTGAAGTTAAAAGTCAGAATTCCCAAAAACTCCCTCTTGCCAGAAATTGTCTTCGTGCATATTTTGTCCTTCAGTACACTTGGAATTACACACACTCTTTTTACCAAAATATACACTGAAATTAGTACAATACAAAGACAAAAACCCCCAAAACACTTGTTCAAAGAAGCCCTGATTTCACTGTAAATATGTTTCTCTCAGTTTGCCTTTCACATTCGGTTACAAAAACTGAGGTCTACATTTCATTAGTGCACTTTCCCCTTTGGATGTAAACAGCATTGCAAATCACATGAAGTGGGACCAGAGCGTTTACGGATGGTCTCTTTCACATGCACGTGTGGGAAAAAAATGATTAAAAGGGAAAAAAAACGCTACAGCTTCAGGAAAGTGAATGGAAAAAATCCCATAACGTACTTGTACGTAGTTGTGTTTGCAAAACTTCAAAAGTCCAACACGTGTCGTCAGAGGAAGGAAGGAAGGAAACACGTGTTTTAAACGGTCCCTTTCACGTTCTGAAGTAAGACGGCATGTTGTGGGATGAACGCGCCCTCCCGGCAGGACGAGCATCAAAGAGTTTAACCGATAAACTCGCAGCAGACAAAAAGGTGGCCGCGCTCATCCGGAGCTTCAGGCTCGGCGGCTTTTTCCACGACAGCAGTGGAAACAAAAGCCCCAAACAAATCTTCATATTGATTGAAAATTACAAGTAACATTTCTGCCTTCAAAGATATGGCTTAGAGGACATTGCACAAGATGCCATGGCACATAAAAACCCGTCGGCTTTGTGTCTTCATAAGAGAAGACAAAGGTGGGTAGTGTCTCAGCGTGTTTGCAACATTATTCTCCACAAGAATAAAAAACACAATGTCGTTCCCGTGAATTCACACTGCGAGGAACATGACCAGACCGACAAGCTGTGCAAGATTAAAGTACACGAAGGGATGAAGCCATCAAGGAACCATGGACCAAACATCTCATCTTCAGAGCTTCTTCTCTGATACGACCGTTTCGTTAACAGTTCTGCTCTCTCCCCTCATAGTCTAGTTTGAGCTTAGTAGCTTCTGTTTTATTCCTTTTAAAGGATGCATCAATACAAATCCATGCAGTACAGTAGCCATCAGCTGCAGAGATCCAATGATGTGTCAGTCATGTTGCTCTCAGTGTGAACCACAGATCATTTTTAGGTTCAGGAGGATCTACAGCAGTACTACAAACACACACAGACACTGAAGAAAAAAAAGCGACCTTGACTCCTCGTACCTTTTGGTCCAACAGTTTTACGCAGCATTAACTCTTCTACTCTGTACCAGAATTTATTTTAAAAATAGACAACTTTTTTTTTGTTCAGAAAATAATCCATTCAGAAGACATAAAACCACATTTCATGGATACAAAAATGTCGAGCCTTGGCTGGTCAACCCACGAGAACTTCTTTCTTTTCCCTGTTACAAACATACTTTACAAACGTAATAAATAAGACCAGAAAGGTCAGCGATGCCTGAAGGCAGCTGTCTTTTTTACAAAACAAAATTCAAGTAAAAGTTTTTCCTGCTCCCGTTTGGGGATGACTCAACATCTTGCGCTTCGTCACCCTTGAAAGACATGAGCAGGTTTTACGAGTACCGTGGCGAGATGTCACTTTCTCAGGTGCCCTTTTGGTGTTCCCTCTCTGCACTCTGGTGTCTTCTCTGGTGCAATCTGAGGACCAGTGGAAGTGGTTTCTGCTCCCTGCCTGCAGCTCCTGTTGGTGAGAAGACATCCTGTTTGTTGCTGCGGAGATGCGGTGACGTCCACCTCCAGCTCGGGCTTCTCACCGGAGTCCTCTCCGTCTGAGCACGGCTCCCACTCGTCTTGCTCCTCACTCTCCGTCGAGCCCTGCACAGCTATCTGCGGCACCAGCGTGAACCTCCTCACCGCGGGGACGTCCATCTCGATGTCCTGGCTGGATTGGGGTCGAGTCACGGTCCAGGCCGTCCTGTGCTGCTGCTGCGTTTGAGCCCCTGGAGGTGTGCTGCTCCCCGCCACGTTACTGCCGCTTTTCTCCTCTGGCTCGTCGAAGCTCACCTCCTGCACTGCCTCCTGCTTCTTAAAGGAGTCTCTCCGCTCTGACAGGTTCAGCTTCCGCATGACAACCAGCTGCTCTGATCGCTCAATCCTTTGGCTGCTAATGTAGGGCCCAAGTCTGCTGTGATCAACTCCAATGTAAGCGATGCCACAGGCTGCGTCCACCTCCGAGTCGCCCAGCAGGTCAGCCTCACCGTAAAACGGCACTTCCAGCGTGTGCCTCCGGGGGGCTTTTGACTTCTTGTCAGCGTGATATACTCCAGACAGTTTCTCGGCCGACTGCACCCTCTTGAGCAAGGGCGATCGAGGCGGCTCTGCGCTGCGTGGCCGGACCACGTGCCTAACGATGGTGGGGGGCGACAGGGTTTTTCCGTGGTAAGCGTGGAGGTTTTTAGCGAAGCCTGGCAGAGGAGAGGGCGAGCGCTGTGGGGAAAGCGGCTGATTGGAGGATGAGGAGCTGCTGCAGGCCAGAGGCGAGGGGGGGATGTTGCTGGTGGATTTGCGGCGGCCCACTTTGCTGTAGCGTTGCGGGCTGAGTTTAGAGCCCAAGCCGAGCGTGATGGGCCGGCTGTGTGTGGCGGGGGAGCTGGGAGAGCTGGAGCAAGGCGATGTACTCTGCGGCGAGTTATTCTCTGGAAATTAGAGGCAGGACTGTTAAAATACTCACACTACAAGCTTCAGTTTGCAGCAGGGCAAATGACACTTTCAAATTTCAGTTCAGTTTACTTATAGAACCAAATCACAACAATCACCGCAAGGCTTTAGATCTTGTAAGGTTAAAACCCCACAAAATAACAGAGACAATCAGACGACTATCACGAAGCACTTTGGCAACAGCAGGAAGGAAAAACTCCCTTTTAACAGGAAGAAGCCTTCGACAGACAGGGTCAGCCATCTGGGTATTATAAGACCGTCAGTGTACCCGAATAATCTCCACTGACTACATTTCCTGAATTACCGTGGCCCTGATGGTCAGGTGCGGGGCTCCGGCAGGGTGTGGAGGGCCCCGGGGAGAGGCTGTGAGTCGGGGAGCCTGGAAGACTCTCGCTGGAGGAAACCGAGTGATGAAGACCTGAGGAGAAGCTGCGACTGCAGTGCATCACTGTGCTCTGCTTGGACAACTTCTTAAAGATGGTCCGTCGCCTGGAAGGGATGATAAATAATGCACAGTTGTAGCTTACACTTGAAGGAGACAGAGCTTCCCAGAGTAAACAGAAGATGAGTAACACTGTAGAGCTGCAAAGACTGTAAGATCCTCACCTGTCATAATTATCTCTCCTCTTGCTCTTCTTGCTGCGGCGAGCCATCTTCCCTTTGTGTTTGGTCTTTCGCGCAGGACCGACTTTAATAGAAGTGTTCTCGAGCGCTATGGTCTGAAGGGCCACCTTGTTGCCGCTCTGCACGTTTCGTGAGAATGAAAGAATTTTTACCGACGTTTCAACAACATGAAAGCAACTTAAAAGGAAAAGTTCAAGTGGCACGCAGCTCCGAGCTGTACCTTCAGCAACAGTTCGACCATCTCTGTGTGGACCAGGCCTTGGACGGACTCTCCGTTCACGTGGGTGATGAGGTCTCCCGTGCAGAGACCTGCCTGGTGAGCCGGGCTGCCCTCCTCCACACTCTGTTACGACGGTGAAGTGAGTGAGTTTCAAACCGATCCTTACATAACAACCTTTTTATATCACTCCCCTCTAGTTTTGGATTACCAAAGCAAAGCAACAAATTTGTAGCACGCTACAGTTTACAAACACAGGTTTCAGATCTTTGAGCAGTTTTAAGGCTTGCAGTTAAACCCACCGACACCATGTGATGCACGGTGTAGACGTCGCTGTCACCCATGTACACACGGATGGCCTGCAGGGTGAAGCCGTACTTCTTCCCTGAGGTGTGGATGATGATTGGCGGCCTCAGGCTGCTGGGGCTGAATGACAGATCGCGATTAGGGGACGAGTCGCGGGATGAGGGGTTGGAAGACAGTGAGCGTGGGGAGATGGGACCGGGGTGGAGGCCACTGGGTGAATCATCTGAAACAAACACAGTTTAGAGATAAATAGACTCATAATCTCACACTTTATGACTCAAATTAGCCACTTTTAATTCCACAAATAGAAACAGAAACTGATGTCTATGGATCACATGTTGAGACTATATCTGCAGAGGCTCCCTGTCAAAGTGGAGCAATAAAAACCAAACTGATTCTGCTGGATTTAAAGTCCTTATGATAACCTTCTGCACCTGCAGTGATGATGAGAGACAGGGCTGAGACAGAGGCAGACTTGGGAACCTTCCCTCCGCAGGGAACCCTTTGCCTGTCTGGCGTCTCCAGCTGGTTACCAAAGCGCCGAGGGCCTGCCGTGTCCTTAGGGGATGACTGTTTCCCGCCGGTGCTGTTGCTGCGAATCCTGATTCGCCGAAGATTTGACACCACCACCTCTGCTGCGGATAGAAGGTGTTCAGTGTGATTGTTTCTGGCAGAAGTGCCTGGGCGTGTAGTAAAGAGATATGTTAAAATAAAAAATAAGAAAAGTGGATTTACCTTCATCATCAGTGGAGAGGGCAAACCGGGGCATCGTCTCCAGGCTGTGAGTGCTGCTCATTACCAGAGGACTGGTGCTTCTGTCAGACTGGGAGGAACTGGAGGAGGCTCGGGGGCGAAGGCTAAAAACAGTAAAAAACACACAAACAAACTGTTGAACGCATAAATCAGCCGATTCAGGATCTGCTTTCATGCAAAAAACCAAAAAAGAATAAAGATGAATAAAAGGTGTCCACATCATGCAGTAAGATGTATTCCACACTTGTGTTTACCTGGCCATGCGTCCAGACTGCCTGTGCTCAGCACTGCCATCTGCTGGGCTCGGCGAGGCCCCGAGCCCTCCCGCGTCCCCGTGCTCCTCTTTGTCCTCGCTGTGGCTGCGGTCGGAGGAGAAACTCAGGTTGGACGGTGTTGCCAGGTGTTCTGTGCTGCTGTAAACCTTAATGACAAACAGGTGAAACGGTGTCAGTTAAAGAGCTGACATTTCAAATATTCAACACTCAAACAGCAGATTCTTACTGCAGCCGTCTTTACCTTGCTGAAGCGATGCGACCAGGAGGCAAACTGTCGGATTTCCAAGGAAGACTCTTCGTCATTGGTTTCTTCGTCCTCGTCAGAGGCCAAATGGTGATAACGATCCAAACGAGCTGAATATGGGAAAAAGGGAAGATGCTCAAAATTTAAGAAGAAATTCCAACTCCAAGTTGTAATCCCAAAAAAAATGCATCACTCGGCACAGTTTTATCTTAGCCAGTATTATATTCCAGCTAAACTAAACCTGCATCCCATTTAGTCCCATCTCCATTTCCCACAATTCTGGCCAACATTTTCCTCTCGCTACCATGTGGAGTCGAGATTATACAGAAAAATAAACCACAAAAAGACTCACTGTCAAAGTAGCTGGTATCATCTTCAGCCTCCAGCTGAGGGATGAACTCGGCTTTCTGTCGGAGGAGTCCGTTCCAGTCCAGCCCCAAGAAGAAGGGGTGCTGCTTCACCTCTGAGGCTCCACCTACAACCGGATTCCACATCCAGTCAAACACTGCATCAGGATCAGGGTGAAACTCATCTCCAAGCGTGTTTACTTCATTCTTAGTTTTACTTTTTTTAAATTCGGCTTTTGTGTGAGGTCTTTAATAAAATGCTTGCTATAAACCTTGTTTCTCTGATTTAGCTGTACAGACCTGTACAAAACATGCTGTCATTCATCAGCATTACCTGTTCCCAGTCGGTCCAAAGGGTTCTGCCTCAGCAGGCGGGTGATCAAATCCTGTGCATCAACAGGTAAGGCATCCTCTCCTTCAGGCCAAATGATTTCATCTGACAGTTGGAGAAGATAATAAATAAAAATACAAAATTAAATATAAATTAAACCCAAATTTACAGTCTTACCAAGACATTAAACATCAAGTCAGAATGTGTGTGCTTGCTAAAGCATAAGCTTGCTCGGGACTGATGTGGTTAAGATTCTGAGAGTTTAGGGTGAGAAGGAGACTCCTGCTCCAGCCTACGTCACTGCTCGTTTAATATGAATCAATCAATTCAAATAAAAGGAAAAAGAAACTAGTTTAACATAAAGATTTGATCTCAGTGGTTATTCCATGCTGTGATTCTATTTTGTAGACTTAAAGGATTTTCAAGTAGAGAATTCGTGCATTTCAAGACGTACCACTGACAACTTGTCCAAAAAGCTCTTCGGGAGTGTCTCCAAAAAATGGGACGCAGCCAACCAGGAATTCATAAAGGATGACCCCCATCGCCCACCAGTCCACTGGTTTCCCGTAGCCTTGTCTGAGGATCACCTCTGGTGCAATGTACTCCGGAGTCCCGCACACCTGAGCAAGTAAACCAGCAAACATCAGACTGGATCAAGTGAACCCACTGCCTCGAGAATCACTGCTGATGGGTGATTTATCTCTTACCCCTGAAACTGTCTCACCTGCTTGTCAACAAACTCTCTTGTGTCTTTCTCTATATGACCTTCATACAGGTTGGTCGTCATGTTCATCAGGCCGATTTTAGAGAGACCAAAGTCAGTCAGCTTGATGTGGCCCATAGATGTAATCAACAAACTGTTGGGTGGAAGAAGACATCAGCGTAAGCGGCACATTTTACAATTTGTCCAGAGCCAAGTAAAATGAGGATAAGTGCAGAATCACAGAAAGATCAAGACTCTATATGTGCCCACTCACAGACCCGACAGTCAGAGTGACTCTAACAGATCCTAATGAAAGAAAGAACGAGAGAAGAGCTGGAGTGAAGACGATGTTGGAGACGTCCTTACTTGTCAGGTTTAAGATCCCGATGCACGATGCCATAGTTGTGAAGGTACTCCAGAGCCAGAACCGTCTCAGCAAAGTACATCCTGGACATTTCCACAGGCAGTGGGCCCATGTTTTTCAGCAGGTTGGCACAATCTCCACCTTAAAAGAACAGAACACCTTAAAAAAGTAATGCGCAGACTCTGATTCTCAGACTCTCTGCATTCGCACTCACTGGAACAGGATCTAGTTTAAGCGAAACTAAAATGTTAGAGACAAAACTGTACCGGTCACAGCAGCCTCTCCCCTCTTTACCTTCTACGTACTCCATGACCATGCAGAGGTGACGTCTTGTCTCAAACGAGCAGAACATGGAGACAACGAAGGGGTTCTCAGCAAATGTTAGGATGTCCCGCTCCACAAACGCCTGCTGGATCTGGTTCCTCAGCACCAGGTTCTGACGGTTTATCTTTTTCATAGCAAACCGCTGACGCGTCTCCTTGTGTCGAACCAGATACACCGCCCTGGCAAAAAACACACAAACCTCATTAGATCGATTACCTGGAAACGGGTAGAAGGCCCAGTCACAGTGGAAATGTGCACAACAAAGGTTGAAGTTGAGGCAAACTGTATCAGAATAACAACAGTAAAACCTGCTTCCAACTAAATGTATTGTCAGCTGTCCCAAAGTCCAAGCTGAGGGGCTTCCTGACACCGTTTCATCTTTCATCTTAGCTTTGCGACACTTTGCAAATAAACAAACATCTTCGACTAAATGTCAGCGCTGCTATTTCTAAGATTGGGAAGTGAAATGCAATTAAACAGAGTTATGCTCTTACCCGTAAGCTCCGTTACTGATGAGTTTGATGGTCTCAAAATCACTCTCGAGAGGTTTCCTTCGGGTTGGAGTCAGCGTTTGCGGGCTCTTACTCTGTGGCTGTTTATGACCAGGTGAAAAATGAAAGCCAACAGAACCAACGCTGCGATTAGTGCTGATTACAGATTAAAGATACCATCAGACAGACCAGGTCACATTAGGACTCATTTCTTTTTGGAGGCTGTACGCTTTCATTGAGAAATAAAACATGAAGCGGATTGCTCTCGTGTTTCCACAACACTACGAGCAGCTTTCCCTCGGTTACTAAAAAACAGAAGGGGGAACAAGTGGAATAGCCAGTATTACTGCTCTTTTCCCACTACACCCTAATACAAGCCAAATACTACTTATACCTGCAATCTACCAAACCAAAATAACATTGATTTTAAATATTTTTGGGTCACCGTTTCCTGATTCTCTTTAAACACATTCACACAGCACACGGGGCAGATCTGAAGAAGCATCTTTGGTAAATGAATGAAAATATAACAGCTCCTACTAAACGTACAGCAGAGAACAGCAGCAGTGTGAACTCTTCCCTGACACACACTGTCCAATATTATACATTTATATTTTAGCAGAATTCAATACTTAGTTTTTGTATTTATTTTAGTTATTTATACTGTTTGAGCTGTTGTTTAGCAGCATGCTCCATATACTGAGACCTTAGATGCCGTGTTTCATTTCTAACATGTGAAACGTTTGAATAAAGCTCCGTCTGAGTTCACCTCCACAGTAGCATCTGCTTCCACTGACACTGGCGCTGAGGGAGAGGGACCGGCATCATACTGTTCAAGCTGTACCATGTCTAGAATTAAAAGAAGAAGAGGTTTAATTTGTGTTTGCAACATTTCTGCACTGATCACTTAAAAATGTGGTCTGCTCCTCATCTATGTCACGACTGTGTATTTGTTACATTATCATTAAACATAATAATAATAATGATAATCACCTACTTGGGACAGCACTGTTATTTAACTCATGTGTGAAACAGGCTTTAAAAAAACATCACATATGAGGCACATCTGAGCGCACCGGGACTCGCCCCTCTTCGCTGCGGATGGAGGACTTTACCTTCTAACGGGTCACGTGTGAGGCCCAGCTGGCTGATGATGTACCGCGGGATGTCCGTCTTGATTCCCTGGCCGACTTTGGCGTGGCCTTCTGCCGCTTCAAGTAGGTGGTAAAACTCCTCTGGATCAAACTCCTGTCACCAGCATCCAACAGAAGTGTGATTAATGTGGAGTGTTGGGAATTACTTCTCATATTTAATCCCAGAATAACCACTAACAATCCTAAACAAACCTGTGTACAGAGGTGGCGGGGTATGGACTCAGGCACAGATCAGATTTGTCTTAAATAGAGAGCGGATTGTTGGAGTTGGGAAACTCGATTGACAAATTTAGGTAGCTTACCAGACATTCGAGGAGCCGAGCCGGTCGAGAGATTATGATGAGGATCTTTCTGACCAGCTGGGTGATGACGGTTACCTCTTCGCTTTCAGAGCGCTCGTAGGCCTGAAAACACAAGGAGGCATCAGTTTAGGTCTGAGTGGCAAAACTACAGCTTTCATTTACGACAAAGTCAGTTTGACGAGTTATCTGTGTGAAAGTGAGGGGACCGTGATTAAAATGGCTTTAATTTAAAAGTGTTAAAATCAACACAGTTAACCTGAACGAGCGTCACAACCTGATTCCTGCGCTTTTAATCCAGCGTGGAGGTGCACAAAAGTAAAACTGTGTGACTTAATATCATCAGGGATCATATGTCTAAGGGAACCCTAACTGACCCGTCGGGCGAGTACAGTTTATCAGCGTTAGCACCATTTCATCCACCCCTGAAAAAAATAAATAATATAAAAATAGAGGAGCGCTGCTTTATGGTGAAACAGGGAAATAAAAGTAAATATACAATTCTAAGGAAGCGGACAGGCCTTTAATAAAAACATGAAAACAGACGTCGCCTGACAGAATTACATCAGAAATGACGGCGCTTGAAATAAAGAGCAATTATTAGAATAATCGGTGCTGGGTGGGCGGAGTCTCCGTGAGTCATTTTCAGTTTCTTCTATAATAACAGAGAAACACCCTGTACTGGTGACGATGAAGCAGCACAGCACACCATGCATTTGTGACCCAGTCATAAAAAGCTAAGTAAAGCTTCCTGCACGACAAGATCATTACTAATCTTAGCCACCTGCCAAATGTGACGATACAGACTCAAGAAAGTGGCTCTAAAGGCGATGCTGCTACCATACCCGTCTACCAGCATTTCTAAAACATGATATACTCTTTCACAACCTGACACACGTCCTGTGGCCGTGATCATCTATGTCTACACTTAGGTTTGTGTGGATTATATTTCAACCTTTTGGTGGTGAGTGTAGCAATGTGGAAGTTAAGACAGCAGTTACCAAACCTTATGGTCCCAGGCTTTCTCCTGCCTGCTCGAAACTCGTGGCAAAGCTTTTCTGTTGCACATCACTGTGATACAGGTCATGGCTGTGCCTGATATCACTGCCTATTCACTATATAATGGACAAGAGTGATTTGTCATTTTTAAGTGCTATCCCCCACAGTTCCTTGTGATCAACACTGACGAACCAAAGAACAGATCAATAAGAGGACAAATAAAGTGGATTTAGAGATAAACGTACACAAAAAAAATATTTAGCCAATCTGTTACATTATATATCTGTATGAGTGATAGCAGGCACATAAAAAGCCTTTATTTTGGCTACTCATCACCTGAGCTAAGAGAGAAGGCTCGGACACAGAATCAGAGGATCTACAGTTAGCCCAGAACAGGCCTAAAGGGGGGACACTGTATCTCCAGGAATGAAGACAATTATCTTAAGCAGATAATTTCGATGACATCAAAAATAGTTTTTGTTACGGTGCCCCATGACCTCCTCCTATGCTGGACAGAAATCCTGCCGTCTAGCACCCAGTCAGTCCTCTCAGGTCCTCGGGTATAGATCTTTAAACTGTTCCAAGAATCAGATCTAAATGTGCTGAAGGTGCTTTCGGTTATTGTGGCCCTGTTCTGCCTGCGGACCTGAGATCAGTTACAACTGTGTACATATCCAAAAACAGACTTAAAACCTTTTTATTCACCCAGCCGTACACTAATAGGTGCTGTTGATTTGTTTGTATATTTTGTTTTCACTGCCTTGAGGCAGCATTTTCATGTTTTTGTCTTCTTCTTGAATTTACATGTAATCAAATGTGCTGTATAAATAAAATTACTATTGTTACTGACATACTGAATCAACGTGCGGTTTTTCAGCTACACAGTGGAACGTTTCAAAAAGGTCGTCCAGGAAATCTCCTCCTTACTGGAGGAACGTCACAACACCCGCTGTCTCAGAAAAGCCCCAAAAATTTTGCATGACTCATCACACCCAAACTATAATACGTGTAAAGTGTTGCCATCGGGCAAAAGAATAAAATCAAGGACAAATAGACTAGGAAAACATTTTGAACCCCACAGCCATTAAAGCATGAAATGCAATTAAAGCATAGTTTGTAATGGTTATGATGGGACCAGTGCACAGTCAAGAGTCCAGAGGACTGTTCAGCTTTTTGTGCATTGCTTCCTGTAAGATTTTTATAACTAATTTATAACAAAATGTGTCACTTTTTAGGCAACCCCACAGCCATGTGTCCACGTGGAGGGCTGGAGCCTGCCCAGCTGTCACAGGGTGAGACGCAGGACACCCCCTGGACATGTCCCCAGTCTGTCACAGGGCTCCCTGCATATACCTACATGACAAAGACCCAGAGAAAACTTTCTGGAAAGTCATTTTATCACTGAAGCTGTTGCCCATTTTAACAAAGTGGCCTTGGCACACAAATCAAGTTGTGCGTGTGTGTGTGTATGACATTTGCTCCACTGTGCGGGAACAGACTTATCAGTTCAGCTGGAAGTACAGCGAGTTAGCCGTGCCTTCTGTCTGAAAGCACGCAGAGAAACATGGGAAGGGGTTGCTATAGAAACTAGCACAACATGCAGAAGACCTGTGACAAAAGTGTCTCTCAGCGTCACTGAAAATTTCCACTGAGAGATCTATTGTGTGTGCCGCTGGCCATCACTAGAGAGGCATGCCTGATTGCACATTTCACCGGGGCTCGATCAATCCTATTTCATAACTTCATCACACCCGAGTTTAAGAGTTCAGCATCAGTTCATCAGCTGCTGCTTAAAACCAGAGAGAGTATTTGGCCTGCACCGCTTCTCTCATCAGTCCTGCAAGACCTCCAGTGCATCTGAAAAGTGTTCACAGGGCTTCACTTCCTCCACCTTTGGTCATGTGTTAACTTTATTCCATCAATGACGACGTGCCTAGTGAAGTGAAGCACGGTGGATACCTTTCGGATGCACTGTTTATCAGACCGAGGGTTTCTCACCTCGTGTAGCAGCTTGTCTAGCTTCTCTTGCAGCTCAACAAAGTAACGAGAGGTAACCAGGCCGTTCTGGGACTTATCCAGACAGTCTCTGACCAGCTCCACCAACTGGTGCTGGATGAAGCCCAGCACCCCGTCAGCCAGCCGGAGGGAGCTGTCTGGAGAGTAATGAGTGACAATCTCCAACAAGCGCTCCTCCATCTGGGCTGTGGCCTGCAGGGAGCACACAAACACAGAGTTACAACAATTAAACAAACACTCATCATCATTTTTAACCCCTCTCTACCAGCAAACTAAAAACAATTTCTCCAAATGTTGAAAAGTGGACTTTAAAAGCTTATACGCATTTCTCCATATTGAAACAAAACAAAACCCAAAAGGGGTCAGGACGCTCCACACGACGACATGAGAAATGCAAAGTGTGTTTCTGGTTTGAATGTGTCTTCGGTGAGAATGCAAATTCTCAGATATCCTGTACGTACCTTTGGAAAACGTTCTCTGTAAACATGGTTCATCATGACTATCTCATTATCGAAGGAAACACTTGATCGGCCCGGGCTACAAAAAAGCAAAACACAACAAATTAGTACGTTGAAACTGATCAACAGAGACATTTAATATCATTATTACTGTTGCTATTACACAGTTCATTGCACTTCTCTTCTCAGCTATTAAACAGGGATGAAGAGTCAGAGCGGTTATGTCATCGAGGCCATCGCAGTTCCCTCGAAACGGCCAGCAGTCAGTTTAGTTCAATCCAACCAAACATACACACGTCGGCTCTTAATAGCCTGATTGTGACCGAATGAGGGTTTTGAGGTCAGCATCAGTGATACTTTTGATGTCAGCCTGCGTGCCAGCATTCAGGTTTGGTGGCTCTTAAGCTGCTTAAGCTCCAATCAAGGTGGATTTCACTGTCAGGTTTTGATGTTTCACTTTAAGATGCTTCCGTACCGGCAGCAGCAGAGGTTTCTTCTGGCCAAAACTGTGTGAATCATCGACATCAAACAATTAGTCACTCGCTGCAGCACCACTCCAGCATCGAGGCCAAAGGGAAGGTGTATTTTTACAGAGAAATCTTGCTTGATGAAGCTTCAAACAGAACAGATGGAGGGAAAACCTATCACATGCAAACAGACTCCCAGAGTCGTTTTTTTTTTGTGTCTGTCATAAAAGACGCCTCTGTTTCACTGGATGGCTTCTGCCCAACACACACTGCTGCAAAGCTCGCCGCCGTTCGCCGCATCAGACACCCACCACCCTTGACTACAGTTCGGCAGCTATGAGACGATGATCCCCGAGGCGCTCTGTTAGCTAGCACGCCCACGCGCGACACACCGTGGTGCCAGAACACAGAGCACTCAGGCACTGCACAAACAGCATAGAGCAGAGCCCACAGACAAAAGTTGTCAAAAAACGCACAGCTCTGCAGTCAGATCTCCACCTGCCTGTTGGCCAATGGGCATGTGCGATCAATCGGAGGCAGTTGAGGTGCCAAAACTGGTGCTCGAAGGCGTCTTCAAACCTGACAGTCTTTAAATACGTAATGATACAACGGAGCTTGTGTAGTCGCTGTCCAAAGTTAATCTGAAATGTAGGTAGTTAATCCTTTCAGACGGATTACTGCATTTAATCTGTGTGAAACATTACATGTTTTTAATTTGATAGTAAAAGAAGAAAGAATACAAAAACCGAGGATTAAACTGGGCCAAGAGGAGGCTGTGAACGGTTCTCCGTCCCTGTGTGGATCCTTCCTTCGGTGTCAAAGGGTCTTAAAACAGTGATGCTATCCTAACTTTTCACTTTACGCTTTCAGTAGCTGAATACAAAACTAAAATTGGCTATCCCAAACAAAGTTTTTAAATGACACGGTTTTTAGTTTGTGCAGTTCTGTGTGAATTATCCACCTGAGGCTCCGAGACCGCGGCCGTACCACCGGCGAGGGCCGTCCATCCTCGTCTGTTATGCTGTCTGTGCTGCGGAAGTGCTTGAAGATGAAGTGAGGCTCGTCTTGTGTCGGCTGGTAGGGAAGCTGGTGGAGACGCTCCTGGGACGAGGAGGAGGACTGCGCGGACAGAAAGAAATCAATCAAATGTCTTTAAGGATGCTCAATTGTCAAGGTGAGGAAATCCCAGAAAGTTGATTCTGTTCATCTGACATGTTGCACTTTCAGCGGGAGACACATTTCGTCACTCATTCAAAAGACTTGCAGCTGACTGCAGGTTTGCCCAACCTTATAAACACTACATAATGACCAAAGCTGGCACCACTGACTAACTGGTCGGGGTGTCAGTTTCATTATCATTAATATGCAAATTGTCATGAGCTGAAGTTTCTCCCACTAAAAACGCTGCATCCAGATGAAAAGAATCAATCGTCTCAGAATCCATCAAATGAGAAAAATATATCTACTTTCACATTTAGACATGTGCAAATACTGAGCTTCTTTTGGGCTGATTTAACCCAAGCAACAAGCAGCAGCTCTTCAGCCCACCTGAGCTACTTGTTTTGTTCAGGTTATTTCTGAAGGACAAGACCCCAAATAAATAAATCTTTACTTCTGACGCATTATCCTGTGTAGTGCTTCTAAAGAGTGGAAAAATGTTAAATGAACCAAAAAATGACCCAAGACTGAAAATCCCAGAGAGAGGATCTTCACCTCAACACTACAAAGGCCAACAGCTTCCCAAACTGACAAAGATTTGCTGCTGTGTACACAGTGAGAGCGAGCTAAGCCAGCTTTACACGCTGCTATACGCAGCAGTTTGTGCAATGTAACCACTGTGGGCGGCTTTCGCAAAAGAAAAGAAAACAACTAATGTTGCAATTTGTCAGTCCTGCTTTTCGGGTGACATCACTCAACAAGGTAGGCCGTTAATACCAAAGGTCACAAACGGGTTCAGGCAAGTCGGGCAAAGCAAAAGACAACAGCAAACTCAAATTGGTTCTGCGTTGTGAGCTTGACTTTAAGGATCATTGGAGGGGAAAATATAAAAATAAAGCAAAGCTTGTCTTACAAGACGAGCGCTGGCCTCCCCATGTGCTCTGTTTTGGCTTCGCTCAGGTTTCAAACCCTGCTCTTCCATGAGAAGGCGCTCTTTTCCTGTGAAGTACTGTGATTTCCTGCTTGGACAATCTTTACTCTTTGCATTTTACCAGCCCTACGACAGACTGGCGACCTGTCTGAGGTGTCCTCTGCCTCTCCCCCTATGGTAGCTAAAATAGGCGTCAGGCCACCCGCAACTGATACTGATGGATGGATGCACTACTGTGATGGATGCACTACTGTGATGGATGCACTACTGTGATGGATGCACTACTGTGTACTACTTCAGTGAGAGTAACTGAATCTGGAAAGATCTGTGATCTGCTAACAGCCTGAAATCAATTGAAAGGAGATGTAGAGTCCAGTTTCTTTTCAGGCCACCTGAAAAACAACACGCTGAAAGTTTATAATTACTTGTTTAAAAGACATAATGAATGAACTGACCAAAAAAAAACAAAAGTCTACAGAGGCATTATTATTATTTGCAGTTATCCTTCATGTCTACCGAGGCACCGAGTAACATCTTTTCAAGCTAAATAGGGGACGGTGTCTGTTGCCGGCAATCTGTTTCATTTTGCGGTCCATGTGTCGTGAACAGAACGGGGTCAGAGGAACAGCATCTGCAATGTCTCCTGCTAATGCCTCAGAATAAAGAGGGCAGCGAGGGCCACTGAAGAGCCCCATTGTCCCCACTGACCTCTGGACTACGCCCAGGTCGGCCCAATAAACCTCCTCATTATAGCTCCGCACGGCAGACTTTCAAAGACTCGGCAGACTGCCGCCATCACAAACATCACATTTGAACGCCGTCTGGTGACATTATACAGTAAATACAATTACAGCTTTATTCTGAAATAAGACAATTGGCAGTCTTTTAAAAACATCTGTCTGAATCATTGGGACATCGTATACTCATCGTACTGTTAATGTGATGTCATGATGCTTTGTTTTTTTTAATAAAGGCTGTCAAAAAAATAAAAGCTCCTGAAATTATTTAAATTTCGTTCCCTCATCTCCTCATTAATATGCATCCACACAGACTGTGTGTGTGTGTGTGACTTCTTCCACAGAGTTCCACAGACTTGGAGAATGACTCATTGAAGCAGACGATGGAGGAAAACAATTAGCGGTTTGTCATCATCGGTCTTGGCATCAGCCGTCCCTTATTGCATAAACCAATGTGCTATTTGGGCTGAGTGAGGTGTTAGAATTGCCTGGCTGCCATGTTGTGACCGGGGGACGATGGCGCCATTTTTTCGGGTGTCTTACCGAGACAGTGGAGCTCGGCGGATTGGTTCCATAGCCAGACGAAGGGAGGGACGCCAGGGACCATCGTCGGCCCTCGGCTCTGAGAGAAGCAGACACGCACGTTACATAAGCCTCGGCGGCATAGGCATTAGTTAGCATTTCATATGTGAAACATGTTACATAACAGACAACGGAGGTGTCCTGTGACTACATGAGCATGAAATTTATGTCCCCCCCACACATATATACATATATAAATATATATATAAAAATAAAAGGCACCTTTCTTCCTCTCTCTTTCTCTCATCACTTGATTTTGATAATCAAGCAATAAGATTTCATGAATGACGAACATTTTTTGTTCAAAACACACAACAGAAAAGACAAGCGTCAGATGAAAAGACAGGGTGCGAGAATTGGAAAAAGAAGCTACCTGTCCGCACGAGCCAAGTGGCTGAGATCACGACAGCAACGGAAAGAAGGAGAAGAAAGAAAAAAAAGAAAGAAAAGCAGAGAAGTGAGTTTCAGTGAGTTTTAAGAGTCTTGCGCAAATGAACCTGTGACCTCTGGCATTCAGCTGAGGGATTAGTACTGACAATGTTGCCTTCCTTGCCACTTTTCATTCGTCCAGATACAAAGAGTGGAGAGCAAACTAATTTGAGGATGTGTGTTGCATAACAGGAAGAGCCCTTCGCTTCAAAGCTGGAAAGAACAAACCTGCAGATTGGTCTGTGCAGCTGCAAAAAAAGGGTGGCAGTGGGAGTATGTTTATGTTATTTGGCATTTGCATGCAGAGGAACGATGCAAGGACTGCACTAAACTTTCTCACAGTTTGTACGTTCGCAAAGATCTGTGGCAATGAGAAATGAGTGCAGCTGCATCGGCTGAGTGTCAAACTTCCAGAGAAGGGCTCAGGCAGAGAGTTTTAGCCTGAGCCAAAGGAAAGTCACCAGCATCAACATGCTTTAGTTCATCAAATCACACAAAAATACTGCAGAGGTGTTTTTTGTATATTGCAGCAGAAATATGTTGTCTTTTTTTCCCATTAAGAGAAAAGCGTGCAACCCTTACAAATAGTATTAAATAGATCAGGACAGATTTAGTACATTTATAAAAAGCTTTGACTGCCACAAACAGACAACAACAGCACACGGATTAAACTTATGACATCTCTTCTTCCACTAAAGGGTCTCGTTAAACGGCGACAACAGGACAACCAGAGCTTCACACAGTCATGAACGAGTTCTCTTCATGGCCGTGAGTCTATTTTATTGCAGCACAGTGACGGTGAGGAGTAGATATATGACCCAGAATGAGATAATAAGAAAAGGATTTCACAAGAATTTATTTCTGTCGACAGCATGAATTTGGAGTCAAGTCTAAGTGCAGCATACCAAGACAAGTCGAGGGCCATTCCTGTGTCTATGAAAATTAAACAAAAAAGAAGAAAACAAACAGACCTTTAATTTGACTGGCTTATTATACTACAGGAAGGAATGTAAATATTTAATGATTAAATATTTACCTAGTGCCGTCATCTTGTTGGTAAGCTACGGTGTGTCTTTAGAACAGCCGTGCTGAGGGTGAAGCACCTGAACCTGCTCATAAGTTTTTAATGACTGTTCTTGGGTGTCTTTAAGGTACTGCCTCACTTGCCAGCTACACACACCTAGAGCGAGATGAGCGTGTTGCCATGGGAACCGGGCTGACTGATGCGTGAGCGGGGGGGGGGGGGGGGGGGCCCCCCCTTCTTCCCCCCCCCCCCCCCCGGGGGGGCCCCCCCCCGC